>PVJS01041756.1:0-17829 GCA_004027185.1 Glis glis
ATTGAACCCAGGGGTGCTTTACCACTGAGCTACACTCCCATCCTTTTTTATTTTGAGACAGGGGTTTGCTAAGTTGCTGTGGTTGGCCCTGAATTTGCTTACCTCCTGCCTCAGGCTCCTGGGATTACAGGTGTGCACCACCATGCCCAGCTCTGCACAATTTAATCTTATATCAAGTTCTAAAGGCAAAAGTAATCTTCAGGAAAAAAAAATCAGAATAATGGTTCCCTTGGTGGGGATGTTACTGACTGGGAGGGAAGCCAGGCAACCATATAGGGTGTCAGAAATCTACATCTTGCTCCGGGTGGTGGTTACATGGGTGTGCTTAAAATTTGAGCTTACACTTAAGATTAGTGTACAGTATACATGTGTGTAATACATACATAACACATATAATAGTACATATACATAATTTAGAAATTTATTTTTTATATAGCAAAGTCTATTGGTGTTCAAGTTGTAACTGATATTTGCCTAAAAGTGAGATTAACTCGAAGCTGGGCAGAGGGATCCCACTCATAAATTCCTACCCAACCCTCAGGACCCCTCGCAAATTGTCCCTGTTCTGTGTAGCCTTCTCTTGCTGTTCTGTGTTTGACTAAAAGTTCATGTTGCTGAGTGTCCCTTCACAACAACTGATCTCTAAACAGGGAACTGATCCTAGAGGAATGTAGGAACTTGTTGCACCAAGCACTGGTTAGTATGTGCTTATTAAACACCCAGGGATTGCCTAAGACAGGCAGATATGCACACACACCAACTTCCTGAGAGCTCACACTAAATGCCATCTCAGCCAGAGACGCTAATGTCCACCCCCAAATAGAATGCAGGCTCATCTCAGGCAACAGGACCGAGGCACTCTGCTTATTATCAAAGGGGATCGTTTTCAGCCCGTCCTGTCCAACCTGCCTCCTTTGACATACATCACAGCCACAGGAGAGCAGAGGAGCCCAGAGCCTGGGCAGTCCCGGGTGCCCACCCCAGGAGGCTCCCTGCTTTTCAGGTCACCTCTGCCTGCACTGTCCTTGCCCAGCCTCCGGGTGGAGCCGGTCCACCTGAGCTCCCAGGAAACATTCTATCAGGTGTAATGTTTAATCTCGACTCTCCCCCACACTCAGCCAGCAGGCTGGGCTGGGTCCCCCACCTCTTGCAGCAAAGTCACTGCGCCTGCTGGGGGTGGGCACCCACAGCCCCACCACCTCTGCCCGGGCCACCCCCTCGTGCCCAGCCACCCCAACCTTGGACTCTCTAGAACCCCAGTCCTGCTGGAGAAGGGGTTAAAGGAACTGCACTTGCACAGGTGGACCTGGGTGAAGAGGCCGGAAGTGGAACCCTGTCTAGTTCTGCAGAGAGTACAGATGGAAAGACGGGGCTGCAAGTCCACTTCAGCAAAGAGTGGCTCCCACGGGGGGCACGGGGATAAATTAAGGGGTTTTTATCCTTCAAATATCTTTATGCTTTTAAAGTCCCCACGGTGAATAAATTCTTTCGAAAGATAAACAGAAAGATAAACAGACTTCACCTGTGGCGGAGCCTCCCAGCCCTGGCCGCCCGGGGGAGTGGCTCCCGCACCTGGTCTCAGTTCCCTTCGGGTACACGCTTTGGTCCCAGGCCGGGGTGGGAGGTTGGGAGACGGGCGGGGAGGGTGTCCGCTCTCCCTCTGGTTGGAGTCTCAGCTCCGGGAGGGGCAGCTCCCGGAGGAAAATGGCCAGCCTGGTTGACCCCGCCGCCCCCGGCCCCTTAGCTCCAGCGCCCCCCTGCGCCCCCCTGCGCCCCCGGCCCCCAGGTCCCTCGCCTCGAAGGCACTTAAGAACTCGGGGCACGTAGCTGCACTTTCTCCTCCCCTCCCAGACCTGGGCCACCGCCCCTAAGTGCCCACGTACAAAGTTCTCCAAACTCCAAACTCGCGGCGGTGGCTGGAGGGAGGTAGTGACGTCCCCTTAGTGCAAATAGGAACCCTGCACACACACGCGCGCGCGCGCGCACACGCACACACACATGCACACACGCACACACGCGCATGCACACACGCACACGTGCGCCGCCCCACCTCCTGGGCAATGCACATCTGCTCCAGCCATGCAGACCCGGGTCGGGGGCTTCCGTCCCCGCCCCAGCCCCCACCCCAAGCCGGCGGCGGGAGGCGGTGGGACGCGGCGGGGACGGCCGCCGGGAGTGGCGGGAGCGGGAGCGGCGGCCTCGTACCTTGCAGGTTCTGGACTCGGATGTCGCTGATCTGTCCGATGAGCTCCTCGCGCTGGAACCAGTCCCATTCCTGCGCAGCCATGAAGCGCGGCGGCGGCGGCGGGCGCCGGGCGGGCGGCGGGGTGCGCCGGGGCCGGGCCGGGGGCGCCGGGGGACGATGGGGGGCGCCGGGGCCGGGCCGGGGGCGGCGGGGGGCCCCGGCGCGGAGCAGGCGGCGGTGCGGGCGCCGGCTCGCGCTCTGTGCCCCGTGCGGGGGCGGGGGCCCCGGGCCGCGGGGAGGGCGGGGCGGGGCGGGAGGAGGCGGCCTCGGGCCGGTTCCTTTTTTTTTTTTTTTTTCCCGGGGTGCGTGTTGGTTGGATTGTTTGGTTTCAAACGGCGATGAGGCGCGGGGTCCCTGCCCCCAGATTGTGATGTCTCCTGGTGCGGTGGGCCGGTGACGCAAGCCGGGGGTGCGCCCGCGCGGGTCCCGGAGGCCTGCCCCCACCCCGCGCCTCCCTGCCGGCGCGGCAACACTCCGCACCCCGTCCGCGGACCCCTGCCTGCCCCCCGGAAAGGCGACCATCTCCCAAGGACCGGGCCCTGGTCCTGCTCATCCCTGGCCCCCTGGGGCCTGGGAAAGTGGCAGAGGCCTGGGTGGGGGGCGAACTAGTGTGGAGAGAGAGTTGGGGGAGTCTCCAAAGTGGGGGCCATGGAGAGAAGGACCTCTTTCCTTGGTTAGATATGGGGGGCCGTTTCCCTTCAGTTCTGGGAGGAGCGAGGAGCAGCCCAACCCCCAGGAGCTGCGGTGCCCCTGGGGTCCTGGCCACCTGGGGTCAGCAAGTCAACAAGTGACCCTCTGGGGCTTCCCTGCAAATGCAAGGACAGGCCTTCCTGGCTCCCCGCCCCCTGCTTCTTTTAACTCTTGAGAATTCCTGGATCTTATCTCTCTTGTTTGGGGCCAGGACTCCTGTGCAGCTCTGACAGAGAGCTGCTTATTGGTTTGACAGAGGGAAACAGCGATTAAGACACCCTGGAGTCATGGGATTTGCCCACACTGAGGAATGATAGGCAAGAGGACCCAGCCTCCTGTGGAAGGATGGAAGGAAGGAAGGAAGGAAGGAAGGAAGGAAGGAAGGAGAAGGAAGGAAGGAAGGAAGGAAGGAAGGAAGGAAGGAAGGAAGGAAGGAAGGAGAGAAAAGAAAGAAGTGTGGGCAGGGCTCACTGATCTTTCAAACACATGGACCTATGTTCATCCCCGTGTTCCCACAATGAATACTGGACGTGCAGCTACTCACTAATTAATAAGCAATGTGAAGGTCTCACTGATGGGTGAGATACCCTCAGGTCACCTCTGGGAGGAGGGGACCAATAAACAAGGAAATTACAGAATTACAGATCAAAGTGAGCTCCAGAAAGGAGAAAATCAACTTGGGGTAAGGAAGTAAGGAACCGGGCGGAGGTGGGGGTCAGCAGAGGTCTTTAGGCCTGACCTTGGGGCTGAGCCTGGAGGAGGAGGAGTCCTCCTGGGTCCCCCCCACCCAGGGCTCCCCCACCCAGGGTCCCGCTAGGGGCGCAGGGGCGCCTGAGCTCAACCCCCCCTTCCCAGGGTTGTCCCTGCCTTGATTCACAATGGCATGTTCATTTCATACTCCAGGGAGCAGGTCTGTTTCTGCCCTGGTAGAGCCAAAGTGGTAGTAGCCAGGCCTCTCCAAATTTTGTAGCTATCTCCTTGTTTTTCCACTTCAGTTTATTTTCCGGAATTGCTGTGAACCAAAGTTGTACTGAAGATCCTTCCCTTCACAAAGGAGACAGCTGAGACGACCAGGCTTCCTCCCTATCGGGAGGAAGGTGGCAGAGAACCTGGTTTTAAACAGTCGTGAGGTGTGGATGGAGCCGCCACAGGCCGCACTGCTCCTGCCGATGGAAGGCCGCATCACGTGGGGGTATTGCCCAGGTAGCAACAGCTCCAGGCAGGGAGGGGCCGAGATCATCGCTGATTCAAGACCAAACTGGGTACCAGAGTTGGACCCTCAGCCCGAAGAACTGCTTTTCTTTGTATCAAAATGGAAGGAATTGGGGATGGTTTTCAAAATGGCATAGGAACAGGCACTGGTCATGAGGCTGGCTTTGGCCCCTAAAAATTGCTTATCTATCACCCCTCTCCCCTTCAGTGTCTGGGTCCTCAGGGGCACATGAGGTCATATGATTGGTCCTTGTGCCATGTCCCCAACCATTAATCCTGGCCCACCTTTCTTTCTTTCTTTCTTTCTTTCTTTCTTTCTTTCTTTCTTTCTTTCTTTCATAGATTGACCCAGAGGCACTCTATCTCTGAGCTACATTCCCCAACCCTATTTTATTTTTTATTTTGAAATGGGGTCTCAGCTACTTAGTGAGGCCCTCCACAACTTAATGAGACCCTGTTTCAAAATAAAGAATAAAAAATAGGGCTGGGGGTTAGCTCGGAGGTAGAATGCCCCTGGGTTCAATCTCCAGTGCCAAAAAAAAAAAAAAGAAAAGAAAAGAAATGGGGTCTCATTAGGTTGCTAAGGATCTTGCTAAATTACTGAGGCTGGCCTGGAATCTACAATCCTCCTGTCTCAGCCTCCCAAGCACTGGGATTACAGGTGTTCACCACTATGCCTGGTGGCTTTCCGCTTTTTGATGCAGCAAAGCTGAGCTGCTGCACATCCTGGTCATGCCTGGTGCTGTGGCTTGGATGTGGTTTGTCTCCCAAGGGTTCATGTGTTAGAAGCTTCGTCCCCCACATGGCCATGTGAGCTGCAATGGAACCCTTAAGAGGCAGGTCCAAGGTTTCAGATCTGGCTGGGGATGGTCCCTCTGAAAAGATGTAGGTAGTTCTTGTGGGACCCTGGTTGTCCTTGCAAGAGTGAGCTGCTATAGAAAGAGCAGAAATGGCTTCAACCCCCTCTGGCTCCCTGGCTCACACGTGATCTCTCCCTATGATTGTGCTCCTGCCCTGATGCATGATGATTAGCCAGGGGGCCCTCATCAGAGCTGGTGCCACACTGTTTGGACTTTCAGCTCCCAAAACTGTGAGCTAAATAAACCTCTTTTCTTTATAAGTTATGTAGCCTCCAGTATTTAGTTACAGTAGCAGAAAACTGACTAATAACGCCTGATCAACTCCAGGCCTTTGCTTAATTTGTTCCCTTTGAATGGCTGTACCCGGCTCCCTCACCTTTACTTCGCTCATTCCTGCATCACATCCACCTCCAGAGAGCAAATTCTCTAACTTCAGCTTCTCCTTGGGCCAGCTGGGTACCCGTCTGGTACCATTCCCATAACTTTTGGTACAATCTTATAATATACATGAACGCTGCTATCCTGTGTCCACATTACATCATAATTATGTTTTCTTAGTGGTTTTTTCCAATCCACTGTGAAGTCCTTGAGAACAAGGCTGTGTCACACTCACGTTCCATCTGAGCGCTTAGCACAGTGCCCCGCACAGAGAGAGGTCTCAAGATTGAACAAAAGGTTGAATGAATGACTTATTGTAGGTTCGAACTTAGAAAGCAGGAGGCCCAAATGGCCAACAATTGACCCTCATGTCCCAGCCCAAGTAAACGAAGGAGGTGTTCAAAAATGTTTGCCTATCCATGACAGACGAGGCACATGCTGTTGGGAAGCAGGCAAATACCAAGCAAGATATGTGATGTCCCCAGGGGCGTGTGCAGACTCGTGGGACGGGTGTGTGGCTTCCAAAAGGGAATTGGGCATTTGGCATCGTACATGAGTTAACAGTACCCTTTTTCTTTTATCCTTTTTTGGAGGGAAGGAAAAGTACCCTGCCTGAAGGCTTGGCTTCCTGGGAGTTTCCAGAAACTGATTTTACAGACATTGCCCAGTTCTTCTAGAATGCTTGTCATTGTTTAAAACTGACCTCTGCCAAGGGAAAGACTTGGACGCAGAGAATCCCTGGACTGAGTCGCAGAGACCACTGAGTCCAGCATCCCTCCCCATGTACAGGCTTGGCAACACCCGGCCCCGCGCTGTTTCTGGCTGCTCTTGTGGGGACAGGTGGACTCAGGCAGGAAGCCCAGGCAGGGGTTAGCATCTCTGCATACCAGGCCTACTTTGGGAAACAATAGAAACAATGAAGAGAACCCCAGTGTTCCTGCCCAGCCCATGGGACGCGGCCTTCTCTGGATGCAGCCACAACCCCTACATGTGCACAGCCCTTCAGTGTTTGGAGTCCTTCCTTGGCTGGTGTCCATCTGGCCTTCAGGTGATGTCCTGAGGTCGAGGAGGCAAGGGTCATCTTTAGACGGGGCGTACATCTGCCATGTAGCCTGCCTGAGGTCACAGAGAAGACTGAACCAGTGTCCATCCTGTAGCCCTCGCTCCCCACCCACAGTTCTCCCAAATGTGACCACACACAGGCTTATGCCGAGGACCAGACTGACGTGAGCAATGTGGCATTAGTCATATGCATTTGGCATGTTTATGCGATATTATTAGAAAATCTTATCTCCATTGAAATCATAGTGCTCATCAGCATATAAAAACCTTTAGAAATCCCAAATGGTGTTCAATCAAGAGCTTAGAAGAGACCCTAGCTAGATTGTGATTATTCTTCAAATAGACCAAGAGAGGGGGTCTCCTGGCAGGAGATCTGCATTATGATGTCACCGGCTGCACCATGGCATAAAGACCCCTGGCCTCGTTTATGCATTCAGCAAACGGCTGACTAGCCATGTGTGGGCTATGCTCAGACCTGACCGTGAACAAGCTCTGTCGGATGGCCCGGCTCCTGAGTTTGGGGCTTGTCATAAGACAGTGAAGAGCCTTCGGAGGACATAAATAGGGCTCAGATTATCCTGTTAGTTGTGGTGTAGAAAATGTATCAGAGATGTGAGGCAGGATGCTGGAAGGCCTGTCGGTCTCGGTGATGCAGGTGTGACAAGGTGGTGGCCTACACCGAGCAGCGACTATGTACTCGGTTCTTGAGCTGCTCAGACAAAGGCGTTGACAGTGCCAGGTGGCTGGCTAAGGAACTCCACAGCACCCTGTCCATATGCCTCTGTTCCCAGTATCTCTGAATCTGTCACACCCACTATGTTAATCAGCTTTCTGTTCCTATAACAAATACCCGAGACAATCAACTAATAAAAAGCAAAGGTATATTTGGGCTTAGAGATCTCAGTCTGTGATAGGTTGGCCCTGTTGCTTTGGGCACGGCAGCACATGGAGTCAGGAGAGCAGACTGGGGCAGAGCAATCCTGCTCATCTCATGACCAGAAAGGAAGAGCGAGGAAGGCAGAAGCCTGGGTCCCACAGTCCACCCTGAGGTCATACCCAGAGTGACCCAAGGACCCCCCATAGGTCCCATGTGTTAAACTTCCATAACCAACCAAAACTGCCAGGCTGGGGACCAAGCCTTGGCCACAGGGACCTCTGGCAGCAACTGAAGATCCAAACTATAGTACCCACTTTACCCCAAACTCCTGGAGAATGCCTTGAAAGTAGAGCTGTCTGATTCCTCTTGAATCCCCAGAGCCCGATCCACGCTGAGCACATGGTAGGTGCTCAATATATGCTAGTTGCATACAAGAATAAACAAATTATATTGAAGCTTTACCGAGCAGGAACTCTTGGTCCTCATCGACCCTGGGCTTAAGGGGTCTCCTCTGTGCCTCAAAAATATCAAGGGTCAGTCGTCTGCTGATTTTTTTTTCCTGCTTCACTTTCCCTACAGCTGCCACCACCGTCCTTCAGGAATTCTGTGAGCCATGACAAGAGGGCTGGCCAGAGACAGAGATGCTGAGATGTAGGAAGAATCCAGAAGCAAGCGAAAGGGTAGAGGACGTGTAGTCTGGTGCTCAGTGGACTGAGCAGAGGGTCTGGTCCTGCTTTGGCTATTTTTGAGCTGTGTGACTCAAGCAAGTTCTAAACCTACCTGCCTCTCTGTGCTCTCGACTGTAAAATGGGCCCCTGTAGTCCTTACCTGGCAGGACTGTGTGAGATCAAAGATGCGTATGTAGAGAAAACACGCTTCAGTAAGACTCTTCAGTGAGCTTCAGACAACTTCTGCAGCACAAAACAAACCACGTTCAGAGGGAAAACTGCCCCCGAACCCGGGAGGTTACCTATAATGCCAAAGATTAATGTATTCTCTGAGGTTTTATTAATTGTGTGGCATGTGGAGGTGTTGGTGGTGGTTAAAAAAAATTCTGCTTTCCTAAGAAGACAGCACCGGATGCCCCAATTTCCACAAATAAAACCCTTCATTTCTCCCAGGTTTGAATAGTCAAAGGCTGCTACCCTGGAGACAGCTCGGCTAATTTTTTTGGTAGACATTAGAAGTCTATTTAAGGAGTGTACCTTTTCCAGGGAAGCAAATGATAAACTTGTCCCCCTCCCCCCACCATCCCATAAAGAGTGAGATATCGGCCACGTAAAGATGTGCGGAGAAGAAACACCTATATGTGGTATTTGCAACAACATTGCAGGGATATATAGATTTTTTTAACATTTTGAAATCAAAGGCAAACTTTGTTACTGATAATCCCAGAAAGAATGGTGTTAAAGTCAGAGCATGGTGCCAGTTGGATCCCCGGGCCTGTCTCTCGAGCTGGCAAGTCCTGCACAGGCAACTCGATTTCGACAATTTTATTGTAAATCTATTAGTTTATTGTGCGGCTTATATTCAGAACTTGCTGCTTCCCAAGGACGCCGTCAAGTGCTTTGTACTGATGACCTCATTTAATCCTCCCAAAACCCTTCGAAGGAGCCACCATCACTGTACTTATTTTATTGATGAGGAAACTAAGGACTGAAACGCTCAGTAGCATCCCCAAAGTCACTTAAGTTGCACTTTAGCCGAGAAGGCCCCGGAGCCCAGATGTTGTGCATAAACCAGGTTCAGTCTTTGGGCTCCACATCAGTTGGCTTTGGCCCTTTTGAACTGGTGCTGGATACTAAGTGGGACCGTTCAAACTCACTGGGAAGCCAGGCATGGTAGCACACACCTGTAATCCTAGTCCTTGGGAGGCTGAGATAGGAGGATCACAGGTTTGAGGACAGCCTCAGGAACTTAGGGAGACCTTCAACAACTTAGTGAGATCCTTTTTTCAAAATAAAAAATAAAAATTGCTGGAGGTGTGACTCAGAGGTAGAATGCCCCGGGCTCAATCCTTGGTACCAAAATAAAAAAAAAAGAAGAAGAAGAAGAAGAAGAAGAAGAAAGAAAGCAAGCAAGCAAGCAAGCAAGCAAGCAACTGGAAAGTGCTTTGGGCCAGTCATTGGGCCTAGGTAAACAAGACTGTGGGGGTCAGTTACCCTACCAGGTCAGGAGCAAAAGGACTCTGCCTGGCCCTACCACTTCTGACCCCTGAGAATCCCAACTGGCAGTACGTTTTTTTTTTTTGTTTGTTTGTTTTTTTTTTTTGTACTGGCAATGGAACCCAGGGGCATTCTACCTCCAAGCTACACCCCCAACCCTTTTTATTTTTTATTTTGAAACAGGTTCACACTAGGTGGCTGAGGGTCTCACTAAGTTAATGAGGCTAGCTTCGAACCTGTGGTCCTCCTGTCTCAGCCTCCCAAGTACTAGCATTACAGGTGTGTGTGCACTACCATTCCTGGCTAAGCAGCACTCTTCTTTTTTTTTTTTTTTTTTTTTTTTTTTTTTTTTTTTTTTTTTTTTTTTTGCGGTACTGGGGATTGAACCCAGGGGCATTTTACCTCCGAGCTACACCCCCAGCCCTATTTTTTATTCTTTGTTTTGAAACAGGGTCTCACTAAGTTGTGAAGGAAGAGTCTCACTAAGCAGCTGAGGCTAGCTGCAAACCTGCGATCCTCCTATCTCAACCTCCCAAGTACTGAACACTAGTATTAATAGCCCAAATGACCCAAATGTCCATCAAGAGGCGAATGGGTACATAATGGAATATTATTCCTGGGGGAGAATGGGAGGACATGGGTGAGTCTCACAACCCTAACATGGAGCAGAGAAGCCAGACACCAAACTACATATCAGAGGATTCTGTCATGAAAAGTTCAAATGCAGGTAATGGAGGATGGCGGAAGCCGGGACAGTGTTTAGTCTTGGTGACAGGACATGAATGGAAAGGGGCACAAGAGGCTCCCAGGGGTGCTCCAGGCTCTGCTGTTTATATGGGTCTAGTTACACACATGTACTTTTTCACTATGGGATGGTGCATCAATTTGTCCATTTTCTGGGTGGATGTTCAATAAAGTGGTAAAAAATAAAAGTGCTAGCCGGGCGTGGTGGCGCATGCTTGTAATCCGAGTACTTGGGAGGCTGGGACAGGAGGATCGTACTTAGTGAGACCCTGTTTCAAAATAAGGAATAAAAAATAGGCCTGGGGATATAGCTCGGAGGTTCAATCCCAGGTACCACAAATAATAATAAAATAATAATAATAATAATAATAATAATAATAAATAACAGTGCTGCTCCACCTCCTGCTGAATGGCTTTTGCACCCACTCTTTCTTTCCTCCACCTGGAATTCTCTGCCTTCTCTTAGTCTTTCTGTGGCGAGCTCTTACTGGTTGTTCTGATCTAGCTCCACCCTGTATTCATCAGAGTGGATTTATCAGTCAGTCTTGGCTGCGTAAAAACATGTCCACAAACAAAGCAGAGTGACTTAAAGCAGCGAGCGTGAACTGCCTTGTGCTTCTGTGATTGGCAATTTGGTGGTTTTCGTGCTGCTAGGGAAGAAGACTTGGATGGGTTTGGAGCAAGCAGGAAATGAAGAAAGGGAATCATGGCACAGTGCCCACCAGGAGAACATTCTGTGGAGAGCTTCATTCATGTTGATCCGATTTAGTGCGTGGTTGTATTGCCGTCACTTATAAAAGCAAAAATAAAGATTTGATATGATTGGTCTTATAATCACAGCAAGAACATCCAACGGAGGAACCGTTCTCTGTGTGGTGGGGACAGCAAGGGGTGGGAAATTGCTGATGAGACACAGCCATGATAACTGCTTTCATCTGGAGGTAGAGCTTATTCCTTCCCCTCCTGATCTGAACTCAGCCGGGTGACTTGCTTTGGCCAGGGGACATTAGCAAATGTGGCGCCTGCAGAGGCTTAAAAAGCACTTGTGAGCCGGGCGCGGTGGTGCGTGCTTGTAATCTCAGTACTTGGGAGGCTGAGACAGGAGGATCGCAGGTTCCCGACCAGCCTCAGCAACTTGTGAGGCCCTCCACAACTTAGACCCTGTTTCAAAATAAAGAATAAAATAGGGCTGGGGGTATAGCTTGGAGGTAGAATGCCCCTGGGTTCAACCCCCAGTACCACACACACACAAAAAAAAGCTCTTGTGCAGTCTGACTTCTGTCCTCTTTGGTGGCGCTGGGGATTCCGAGATCATGATACAAAGAGCCCAGGAGAGCTACTGGGGCGGACACTTGGGGCGCCCCCAGCAGCGGCATGCCACTGCCACGCGTGTGGGGCCAGGCTTGATCATGGGCCCCACTGGTGTGCTGCTGAAGTCCACGTCTTCCTCCCACCAGCATGGACAGTGACTCTTTGGTGAAGAGGATGGGCAGAGACCTGGTACCCCGGAGAACTGGGCCTGCATTCAGATGCCCCATTTATTTAACAACTTGCAATTTGCAAACGCATTCAAGTTTGCTCAGCTGCTGAACTCACACAGTTGTGAACTAGCACAGTGGAGCACAGCCCAGGAGGGGACTCTGTGGTCGGGGAGGGACTGTCATCTTTACCAGAGTTTTTAGTTGTTAGGGTCTCGGTTCCAGAAAAATCTGTAGCCTCTTTCCCAACCCACAGCCCTGTACCTACAATGAGCTCTGCTTGCTGCAGGGTATCTTTGCCAGCGGGACCCAGGCCTGCGGGTAAGGGAGGTCACCACCCAGTGGCAAAGGCTGGCTGTCTCCCACACACCTGGACCTGATTTAGGAGAGAAAGGAATGCAGATACTCGGAGAAAGGGCAATCTTTTCCCGCTAGGCCATGTGACCAAACTTTGACAGCGCCTCTCCTTTAAAATTGATGCTCCTCCTAATCAGCGATGAGGGGATTGTTTCTTAAATGCCACTAAATACAGTGACGGGTCCCAGACGAGGCGGCAGGGGTCTCACTAATCCTCCTCCACGCTCGGTGGCCCTGACCTGTGAGAAGGGCCAGTTGGCTTCTCGAGGTTGGCTGACAAACATCTGGGAACCAAGAGTTCTCTGCACATTGCCTGTAATTTCCCTTTGATTTTATACATCCTCCAGAACCATTATATTTAAAGAAAAGCAAAACTGAGCTCTTCATACCCCCCCAGCAGCGGGAGGGGGAGGCCACGTCCTGGCATCTGGAGCCTTGTCCACTCCCAAAATGATTTGAGGTGAGTCTAGGGGCAAAGCCGAACCCAGGGCCTGGGGCCAGAAAGCACATGAGAAATTCCACAGGGGTCCACATGGAGGGGTGAGGGGCCCCTAGAAGGCTCCAGGAGCTGCTCACTAGGCCTCCCAACTGTGACTGCCACCGTGACTTCAGGGGCACCCAGACCTGAGTTGGGTCTGCAGTGCCCACAGCAATAGAGCAACTTCGCTTCTCTGAGGCGAGGCGTAGCTCCCACGTGGAGAATGGGGCAGCTGACCGGTCAAAGTGAGAGTGGATGCCCGCACGGCCCCTCCTTTCCTCACAGAAGCAAGCAGCGCTGGGCTCGCACAGGCCGCCGCCAGCACCTGCTCCCTGCCCAGTTGCAAGTGCAGAACCAGCCCTTGCCTGGGGGAAGACCTGGCTGCACAATGTGATATCCACCGACTGCACTATCAGGCCCAGCTGCTCCTGCCCTACACCAGGCACCAGGCACGCAGGTGCACAGGATCTGCGCTGTGGTCCTGTGGATGACCTCATTGTCTTCAGTTTACAAAGGAGCAAACTGAGCCTCGGGGGGTGGGGAGTATAATAGCCATGTTGATCTTCCCTGCCCAACACCAATTCCCACTCTTCCTGATACAAGGACCTACCCAACTTCCACTGGGGGGGGGGGAGGTTGCCTCTTCTTTGGGTCATTGGTAGAATCATCAAGCAAGGGGTCCACCTCCTCTAGCCGAGGGTGCATTAGGGACCCAGCTCCACCCATTGAGGGCGATCTCTCAATCCCTGGAATTTCCATCTGCAGCAGAGGAACAGAAATGCTAAGAATGGCAGGGGGGTGGCTTGTTCCAAGAGAGAGTACAGCGGTGAGCTCCTGCTGTGGGTTCCTGTTGTCTAGACTCCTTCCCCGGCCTCCCCTCCTGCCCCAGGCAGCCTTATTCTGCCTTTAGAGTCTGCTCCTTCTTTTCCTTTCTCACATAAGTTAGTCAGGCTGGTTTCTGTCACATGCATCCCCCAAATTCTGACTGACACTGGAAGCAATTCCCCAGGGTCATCCAGCTGATGAGTGGCAGTCAAGAGGAAGACCCACATCCCAGGCCCCAGCTCAATGCTCCTCCCACCAGGCCACGCGGCGGACTGGGGGCAGCCCAGCCACAGGGGAGCCCTTTAAGTGGGTGACGGCATCAGCAAGACCTGATGACAGGCACACACTCTGTCACAGAACCAGGGTGAAGTGCCACATGCTGGAGCCCAGCTTTGAAGGCATCCGGGAAGGTAGAACACAGAAGCCTGAAAGCCAAGTGTGACAACACACCTTCTTTGAATTAATGGGATAGTTGTATTGTTGCTGTCACGGAACAACTTTGCTGTTCAAGCCCTCAACGCAGCATGTATTTTTTTAAAGCAAAAAGTAGAGGTCATTTACCTAATGATAGTGTGTTAGCTGGGCATGGTGGCACACGCCTGTAATCCCAGTACTTGGGAGGCTGAGACAGGAGGATTGTTGGTTCAAGGCCAGCCTCGGCAACTTAGTGAGACCTATTTCAAAATAAAAAAAAATAATCAGGTGTAGCTCAGGTATAGAATGCCTTTGGGTTCGATCCCTAGTACCATACACAAACACACACATAATAGCGCCATATTGACTAAACCTGGCTTTTGGTGAGGGAAAAATTCCCTCAGATCCCTCCTGCAAAGAACTGACGCAGCACTGGGCAGAAAGAGCACCGGCTGGCTGGGGGTCCCGGTGCCTGCTGGGAGTCTCATAGCAGCCTGTGCTGCTCTGGGGGTCACTTTCTGGAACCCTCTCTGCCAGGACAAGACTGGGAGCAGGGCTGGCCTTGAGCTACACCCCCAGCCCAATTTTACTTTTTATTTTGAAACTACATTGCTGAGGCTGGCCTCAACCTGCAGTCCTCCAGTCTCAGCCTCCCATGTACTAGAGTTACCAGTGTGCAGCAGGACACTTAGCTTGGCTCAGGGCCCTGCATCCTGCCAAAGGCTGCTTTGCTTTATTCTCATGCCCACAGCGAGGGCCTCCCTCTGGCACAACGATTGTAGCTGTGGCCTCCAGTCGGGTCCAGGAACAGAAGGCTGAAACCCGCCTCTGCCCAGGTACAGCTGCAGCCAATATGTGTGTACAGAGCCCGTGAGCCCAGGGTTCTGTTCCCTGCTGGTCTCTAGAGCACATTCTCTCCCTATTTTTCAAAACCCTCTGCTTCCTATCTGCCTCGGGCACCATTCTTAGACTCCCCTTCGCTTGTCTCTGGGCCAGTAATGTGTATTGAAGTCTGAGTCCTGGCAGGTGGTGGCCCTGGGAATTCTCTGTGCCTCCCGCCAGCCCTGCTGCCATCCCCTCCGCCCACTGTCAGACACGCACCTCTCAGTAGCATGGGGGAGCCGGGCAGCCCTGATGGTAATAGCCATAACTGCGGCCAATTTTCAGTAATTGGTGGCATTTGCCAGGGAATTCTTGCCTGTCGCAGCCACTCCTTCGTGCTGCCTTTGATCTCCCCCAGCCTCCCCGAGACACAAAATACTGTTGTCATCTTCGATTACTCCAAGGGACAGAGTGGCCTTGACCTTGACGCCAGACGTCCTGAGCCCACAGGAGCAGTAGCAGCCATGGAGGAAGACCAGGCCCTGGAGGGGGGCCTCCCCAAGCCCGTTCCCAGGGCTAACCCACGAGACCATGGGCAAAGACTCCAGAGCTGAGGGGCAGGAGGCCCGTGAGCAAATGCTAGAAAATGCGGGGTGCCCTGTGCCTCCCTGTGCCAAGCTCGTCTCTTCCCTAATCCTCTCAGCAACTCCTCTGCAGGATGTATTGTCGTCTCCACTTTATGGAGGAGGAAACTGAGGCTCAGAGATAGCCGTGTAGCAGGTGAAGGCATGGTCTGGGGAGGTGGGGGAGAGGTTGAACCCCGGGCTTGCCTGGCTCAGATTCAGTTGTCTCTGGCTTGCCCAGCTGCCTGGATCTGTGCGTGAGATGCAAGCCCCCCCCCCACACACACACACTTTCCTCCCAGTTCCCTGAGGATAGGAAGGCGAGGTCCTTCAAACCCCCCCCCTCCGCCCTAGCACAGAGCTGGGTGCTCTTAGTGTGAGCCGGCCCTTGTCATCCCTTGCTCCTCAGTGGTGACATCCAAGCTTGGCCTTTAATATGGTCACTGTGCCCTGGCTACCCCCACATTGATCCCTCAGGGGCCCAACTGCCTGCTTGCTGTCTACAGCATCGGGCTCCCGCCTGACCTCCTCACTCCCCCACACCCAGCTCCCTCGGGTCTCCTGATCCTAGTATTTGGGCGTTCTATCCAGGCAGGCACTCTGTCCAAATCCCTCGGGGTCATTCTCCCCTTCCTTCATTTCTCTCCCCGTCACCTTCACCTACCAGGGAATCCTGCTAGTTTGTTTCTGTCTTTTTTTTTTTTCGCGGTACCAGGGATTGAATTCAGGGGCGTTCTACCTCTGCACTACACCCCTGGCCCTATTTTTTATACTTTATTTTGAAACCGGGTCTCACGAAGTTGCGGAGGGCCTCACTAAGGAGAGAGAGAGAGAGAGAGAGAGAGAGGGCTGAGGCTGGCCATGAACCCGGATCCTCCGGTCTCCGCCTCCCAAAGTACTGGGATTACAAGCGTGCACCACCGCACCCAGCGCTAGTTTGTTTCTTTGTTTGTTTTTTCTTTTGCAGTACTGGGGATTGAACCCAGGGGCATTCTCCCTCCAAGCTATATCCCCAGCCCTATTTTATTCTTTATTTTGAAACGGGGTCTCACTAAGTCAAGGAGGGCCTCACTAAGTTGCTGAGGCTGGCTGCGAACCTGCGATCCTCCTGTCTCAGCCTCCCAAGTACTGGGACTACAAGCGTGCACCACCATGCCCAGCCTAACAACAAAAATTCCACAATCCAACCATTTCTTCCCACCTTCACCCCCCACCCCGCACTGGGACATTGCCACCGCTTCTCAACCATATCCCTATCTCCACCATCCCTGTCTCTACCGTTGTTCCCGGCTGCAGTAGGCTGAGCCTCGCGGCTGGTCCACCATGCCACGCTGCCTCTTTTCTGCTCTGACCCTCACTGCAGAGGGCTGTACCTTCTCTCCCGTGGGGAGGTCCCTGAGGTCACTGCCATCCTTCCTGTTGTCCACGAAAGGGGACTGCTGTGGTCCACAGAATGGTAAAGCCTACAGCATGGTCAAGGAAGCACAGAGCAGGGGATTCATTCTAATTAAGGGATGGGAAAGCCTTCCAGGAAGGTGTGTCCCGCGTGCAAAGCTTTGAGCCCTGAGCATCTATTTTGTCTTGAGACATACGGATGGGTCCTGCACTGCTGCAGGCGGGCTGGTCACACCAAGGGTCTGCTCCAGGGCGCACACATGCTCAGGCCATCAAACCATTCCTGCACCCTGTGTGCGGGCACTGGGTGGGTGCTCAAGATGCAGCTGGGACTCAGCGTCCTCATTTCCCGCCATTATGAAGCACTGATCCAGTGGGGCAGACAGTGAGCAGCGAGGCAGATGAGAAGGCCCCTGGGAGCAGCACAGGACGGTTGTCATTTAGTTACTAACAGCAAGTGCCTGTACCAGTCTCTTCCCCATCATCCGAGCAGGCTCAAAAGATGCAGCTCATTTTAAATACCAGCCTGAACTAAGGAAGGTGCCCGTCCAACTGCAAGAAGTCCAAGTTAGCTAACTTGGGGACCCCACTTTCTGGGGTCTGGGTCTCACATGTGTACCTGGATGATCTCACTTCTTGCTCACCTGGCCCTGCAGGTGTGCTTTATTGTCTCTGCTTCACAGACCCAGGGTACAGAAGCCACCTACTCACAGTGCCACGGCCAGCTAAGAGCAAAGCTAAGACTGGAACCAGGTCTGTCTGTCACCAAAGTGACTTGCTTTTAGCTACTGCACTGGAGCCCCAGCCTGGGAAACTTGCAGAGTCCTGAGGGGGGGGGGGATCACAGGTAGATTTCCTTCTTTCTGGGCTGACCCGTGACCCCACGCTCAGGTCCCAGGCTGATGAGTGCTGGTGTGTGTCCTGGGTTTGCCCCTCCCCTCCCCCACTGTGTTGTCCTGTGCACACGCCCGAGACCTTTGCACCACAGAAAGTTATTTGGCAAGAAACTTTCCTTGCATCTTCTTTGTCCTCTTGCCAGAGGTTTCTGTCTACATAACACTGCAAACCGCTTTGCTGCTTCCTGGTAGAAGCAAAGGTGGTTTTTCTTCTCTTCCTTCTGTGTCAATTCCCTCTAAATGCTTCTATGGCCGTTTCCTCTTTCCCTTTCTTTCTTTCTTTCTTTCTTTTTTTTTTTTTTTTTTTT
>PVJS01041757.1:0-17824 GCA_004027185.1 Glis glis
CCTCCTCCTCCTCCTCCTCCTCCCGTCTCTCTCTGTCTCTCACTGGAGATTGAACCCATGAAGCCAGAGCATTCTACCTCTGAACCACACCCCCAGTGCTTTTTCATTTTTATTTTGAAATAGGATCTCCTTAAGTTGCTGAGGGTA
Organism: Glis glis; assembly: GCA_004027185.1. Lineage (NCBI taxonomy): Eukaryota > Metazoa > Chordata > Mammalia > Rodentia > Gliridae > Glis > Glis glis. The sequence continues at coordinate 148 of PVJS01041757.1, forward strand.
TCGCTAAGTTGCTGAGGCTGGCTTCAAACCTGTGATCCTCCTGTCTCAGCCTCCCAAGTACTGGGATTACAGGCATGTGCCACCACATCCGAGTACCTCTCTGAATCTGTTCTCCACCATTTGCTGCCTTGTTCTGTGCCTAAAGCAGGCTGATTTTTTTAGACAGCAAAACTCAGGGATCCCTTGCTGTCTGACTGCCAGTGGGTTTGGCCAACAGGAGGCACCAGTATGGAGAAACCATAGGTCTGGGCTATGGAGACTAGAAGGTAGAAGAGAAGCCAGGGCATTTATCCTCTCCTGCCTGCTCTGAGTGTCACAGTGGCCGATGCCATGGATACAGCTCTCATCAGCTGACCTCTCTTCCATTGCTTAAGCTCCTTAGTACCATTTCTGTGTCTTGTCCCTTCAAGCAAGGTCATGTTCTGTTATATTGCAAACCCCAAAGCTATAGCCTGCAGGAAAGAGGGCTAGTACCATCCACTCCTGCTGGACATATATACATTTTACGACATTTTGGGGGTCACTTTTCACCTACATTTCCATTGGGTCCTTGTGTTCTCTTTAAGGTCAAGTTGGCCGGCTGTGTTAAGAGTCTAATGCAGGGCCCTTTGGATGGCTAAATTGGATCCCTGCCTCCCCAAGGCTGATGTCCTGGCTGGAGGATGACTCATCTGGTCTAGAAATTCTGTCTTTCTAAAACTCATTGGCATGAATCTAATGATATAAACCACATCCCTAACACCCCAGTACAGAAAGTTTAGTAATCCCAGTAAAGTTATCTAGACTCAAAGTTTCCAGAAAAAGATGAAAAACAGCAGGGTGACTATACCTGGATGAAACCTATTCAGGCCTTCAACTGATCTGACAAGGCCCACCCACATTAAGAAGAGCAATCTGCTTTATTCAGTCTACTGATTTAAATGTCAATCTTATTTGAAAATTAAAAAAATTAAAAAACTCCCTCACAGAAACACCCAGAGTAATGTGTAACCAATTATCTGGGCACCCCATGGCCCAGTCATATTAACACATAAAAAAGTAACCCTCACAGTGCTTAACCAATGACCCACTCTATCTCCCCTCTCTACTTTGCTCCTGAACTATTAATCACGGAAACAAAAGCATCAGTTATACAGAACCCATAGGTCTGTGCTTGCAGGCAATTTTATTTTACATTAAATCAATATACTGGTCCACTGCCCCTTGGGGCTTCTGGAACTATAATTGAGAAATCTCCAGGGCCCGAGGATGCATTCAAGCATCGCTGCATCTGTTCCTGGTGCATTAGTAACAATGAAACCCAGTGCCTGAGGCCACCTCCTCTTCTCTGGGCTCCCGTTCCCAACTGTGGCTTGATGCCGGTGCCCAGTGAGACTCACTGCCTGGCATGCTCCTGCAAACATGCTGCAGAATCCACCTCCAGGATGGCTTCTCAGGATTGCATTAGGTAAAGGCCCAACTCCTGACGCAGAGCTTATAGGTTTCCAGGGTATCCCTGGCATCACTGATTTCTTTGAGGCCTGGGGACTCTGGGGTGCTCCTGCTAAAAGGAAAGGCCTGGACTGGACCCATATGATTTGGGGCTAACAGGGAATGGATAAAGGAAGGCAGATAGTATGTCTCCCACCCCACCTCTCTTTCTCTCATACACTCGCTAACACACCGAGATCACCAACTTTTACTTCGACTAGTGCTTGATGTGTATTCAGGGATCAGTAAATTATAGCTATTATTGTGAAGAAGTGTGTAAGGACACAGACTTTGGCGTCAGACAATGAATCCCACTGGAGGGTCCCTATTCTGTTTCCTCAGCCTAGAATCCTCCCCCCAGACACCCATTTGGCCAATTTTCCCACCTTCTTAGTCTTTGCTCAAATTTCATCTGCTCAATCTAATCAACTCAAAGTAGTTTCCTAGGACAGATGAGGCAAAGCATCACAGATTTGGTGAATTAAAACAATAGAATCCACTCTTTCACAGTTCTAAAGGCTAGAATTCCAGTGTCAAGGTAGGTGGAAGAGGGCCATGCTCTTCTCTGAAGGCCCAGGGCTGGATCCTTCCTTGCCTCCTCCTAAATTTTGGAGGCTGCAGGCGAGCCCCAGCGTTCCTTGGCTTGTAGATGCATCATTCCAATATCTGCCTCTGTCTTCACATGGACTTCTCTTTTCTGTTTTTTTAATAGAATACCAATCACTGGATTAGAGTCTATCATATTTCAGAGTGGATTACATCTGCAAAGGCTCTATTTCCAAATAAGTCACATTTTGACTACATGGGTCAACATGAACTTGGAAAGCAACATGGTATCTGCACTCTGGAAAAACTCATGTGCATTCACCCCAGTCAACATCCAAAAGTCTTGACCCCAGTCCAGGGTTAACTCTAAATCTAAACTCTCCTCTAAAAATAATCAACTCAAAATTCCCACATTTCATCTAAATTGGATATGGGTGAGACTCTAGGTATGATCCATCCTGGGGCAAATTCACTCTCCATCTGTGAACATGTGAAACCTAGAAAACAAGTTATTTGCTTCCAAAATACAATGGCAAGATAGGAATAGTATAGATATTCCCACTTCTGAAAGGGAGAAAGGATATTAGTCTAAGACGTGTTTACAACCCCATGGGACAAACCCCACTCGGCTGCCTGGCCTGAGAACAGCACTCTGTGGTTCACCGATCCATGTCTCTGGGGCAGCCTCACCTTTTGGTCTCTTGCTGCAGGTCCTGCCCTTTGGACCCTGATTCTACCCTCAGAGTCATTCTTCATTCATCCCATCTCTGTCCCTTTTAGTCTAGGAAGCAGTGTGTCTACTGGTAAAAAACCCTCAATCACCCCAGAATCTCTGGGGGTGGAGTCCAGGCATCAGTAATTTTTAAGGCTTCCCAGGGATTCCAATATGTGGAATTCCAATGAGTCATGTGATTGAGATTCAGAATTATGCCCTTGAGAGCTCCAGGTGCAGCTTAGACCAGAGCTTCCTAAACTTGAATGTGCCTACATATTACCTGGGGCTCTTGCTGATGGTGCAGCCTCTGATTTGGCAGCTCTGCTGGTGAGATCCTGCATCTCCAAGGAGCCCCCAAGTAGATGCTGAGGCTGCTGGTCAGCTGTTACACATTTGCTTGTAAGACTGGTCATTTCTGGTCCAAAATAGAACCCGAAGAGTTGGAGACATTTTAGAACTAATACAGGACTTGGTATTGCCTCTAAAAAGAGTGTGGGATGTCTCTAAAAATCAGAAAGAGGTGAGTTTACTTAAAAGCCTTCTTCCACTGCCTAAAGTGTGCAAGCGTGAGAGCTGCCATAGCTACAGCAGTACCTGGTGGTGATTGAAACATGTGAGTCTTGGAGTCAAATGCAAGAGCTCAAAGCCTGGTTCACTCACCACCAGCTGCATTGTCTTTGGCAAGTCACTTAATATCTTCATGCCTCAATTTCTCCACCTTGAAGTGGAAATGTTAATGATACCTACCTCATCGTCTTGTTATAAAAATTTTATAGCCGGGCGTGGTGGTGCACGCTTGTAATCCCAGTACTTTGGGAGGCGGAGACCAGAGGATCAGGGTTCGCGGCCAGCCTCAGCTCTCTCTCTCTCTCTCTCTCTCTCTCTCTCTCTCTGTCTCTGTCTCTACTTAGTGAGGCCCTCCGCAACTTCGTGAGACCCAGTCTCAAAATAAAGTATAAAAAATAGGGCCAGGGGCATAGCGTGGAGGTAGAACGCCCCTGCGTTCAATCCCCGGTACCGCAAAAATAAATAAATAAATAAAAATTTTATGATTTGATGCAGAGAAAGCACCTAGAACAGTGCCTAGAAAATAGTGACACTTCATTGTTAGATAGTATAGTTGTTAGAGTGGAAAGAGGTAGGTTTTAGAGTCAGGACACACATGTGTTCAAATCTTAGTCTTGCCAAATACAGCTATTTGACCCTGAGCGAGGAATCTGGCCTCTCTAAGCCTCAGTATTGTCATCTGTGTGGGACGACAGTAAGGACGACTCTACAGACTAATTGAAAGGGTCAAATGACAAGCGCAAAGCAGGGTGGGCATTCAACACACCGCAGTTGCTGATGAAGGGTCAGGTTCAGGCAGGACTTCACAGGCAGGAGACATGGATGCTCGCTAGCTAACTGTGTGAGTAGAGGCAGGGTCAATACATCTCTGAGTCTATTTCTACATCAGAAAAATAGAGACAATGGCGGTATTGTTGGGAAGAGAGCTTGGAAAGTATTTTGTAAACTGTAAGAGCTAAAAAAGCAAATATAGGTTTTAAGATCATGAAGGTATTTCTTCTCCTCCTCCCCCTTGAGCAAAGGAAAGTGAGACTGTGAGTCATGCTTTGGGACCACCATGCCAGTCCCCAGAGGCTTGCTTCCTATAAAGTGTGAAGTTGATACAGGTAGCATCTCACTTTCCACTCAAGCCTGACTATACTTTGAAAGAAATGTCATCACTCACTAAACAAAAACAACAACAAGAATACATTTCTTTTGCTTTGTCGGCTTCCCAGCAGTAAGGCTCAGCTCCCACACCACCCTCCTTTTACATTTTACAGATTTTGGTGGAACCACTTAGCCAAGAGCCCTCCGAACACATCCCAATACATCCATTAAAGGGGGCTAGAGGAAGGCTGTGTGCTTAATGGGCGTCTAAAAGCAAAATTGGATAATGCACTCCAGAGGGAGCCCTCGGAGGGGGTGAGGTGGCACCTAGCGGTGCCAGGACACTTGTCTCAGCTAATAAAACCTCCCCCAGCAGCCATCCCACGTGCCCAGCTCCTTAAGTGCCATCTGGCACCCGCATCTTGAGCTCCGCTGCTTTGCGTGTGATCCAGGCAGCCACAGCTCACTTCCATGTGGCAACACAAGTATATTGACATTTATCATTGGCTTCCACTTTCCAGAGCAGAGAGAGACAGCCTGGCAGACACCGAGGACGTGCATCTCTGTGGCATCACACCCAGCAGCTGACATGGGGAATTACTTTTGATTCTGTCACCCTTTGGCACAGCCTCCTCTGCTCAGTGCTAATGACAATCACTAGCTTGTGCTTTGAACGAGAGGAGGAGAGAGAGTGATCCCGAATTCCACACTCCATGCGAACTCTGGTCTCTGGGACAAGATTGTGAAATTTTTGCAGATGCAATTCATATTTCAAATATATATATATATATTTCCATATGTTTCTGTTAAAAATAATGTGTCATTATTTGAGCATGTATCTGTGCATGTCTCAGCGTGTTCACATATGTATGTCTATGTGGATAAACAGTATATTAAAAATACAGGTTATTTTCCCACAAACTTTATCCTAATATTGCATTAAGCAACACACTCAGTTTTCCACTATTAGGTCTCAGACTTTTGTTCCCCTATCCCATCTGAAGAGCTAAAAATATGTTAGAAAGACAAAACATTTTCACTCTCAATTTAACGTCACTGTAGTTTCATTAACAAGAGTCTCAGATGAGCTCTCAGCAAAAGGGAAAACATGACTAGACATCTGGAGCCCCTGAAAATGCTACGTAAACCCAGAAATTTCCAAACACCACCTCATTTATTCAGGTGTTAACCCATTCTTCCTAGTCTTTTTTTTTTAAGCATAGCCATTGTTTTAAAGGTGAGCTCATGGTCAAAACAATGCATTTTATATAACTAGAGCCGTCATAGAAGGAACCTCTCACCCGTGTTATCAGGATCCTTGTTTACTGTGATCTCAGTCAAATAGCCTTAGAAGCGGCCAGTGAATCATACGGCCACAGTGGCAGGAAGATGACGACAGCCACAATGTTTTTAATTCTCTACAGAGGAGACCAAGGAGGAAATGTTAGTGAGTGGGCAAAAGTTCCACAGAGAGAGAAAAGAAAAAGACTTTACTGGAAAGGAAGAATGGACATGGGTTTCTATTATACCTGGAGCAGACACCACAAACCCTGGAGCAGCTCAATAAATATTATCCGAGGTGAATTGAAAGATCTCTATCAGCCTGAACAAAGGCACAGACCAAACTAAATTTCTATGAAGGGCATATATTGGCAAGGAAAGGACAATGTGGCAGAAGAATTCTATTCTAATGCATTTGATTTTGGATTGACCTTCCTCTCCACAGGTATTAAGGATGCTCTGGCAAGAATGTTCTACAAAAAGAAGAGGAAGGTTCACAGAAACTCAGAGCTGGAAGGAAGACAGGTGAGTCGCCTTGAGCCAGAGATAGGAGCAACTCCAAAGGTGTAGGACAAATGGCCCCTAGGTCAGGACTTTTCACTTGAAACCATCCTGCCTCCTGTGGTGGTTTAGATCTGGAAAGTCCCCAAAGGCTCATGTGTCCAATGTGTGGTCGCTGGCTGGTAGCACTATTAGGAGGTGTTAATGGAAACATTAGAGATATTTGGAAAAGGTAGGTCGCTGGGGGTATGCCTTTTAAGGTATATTCTCTCTCTCTCTCTCTCTCTCTCTCTCTCTCTCTCTCTCTCTCTGGGAGCAGTTTTGCTTTACAACATCCTCCCCACCATGATTTGTACCTCATCAAAGACCTAAAGCGATGGGGCCAAGCGACCATGGACTGAGACCTCTGACACCGTGAGTCAAAATAAACCTTTCCTTCCTTAAGTTGACTTTCTCAGGTATTTTGTGAAAGTGACAAAAAACTGTCTGATACATCTCCCTATGGTGTAATAGGACCAGGACTTCTAGTGGCTCAAAAATGGCAGCCCAAACCTTCTTGCAGGAGGTCAATCCGTCCAGGTAAGTGAGAGAAAAAGCCAAACAAAAGCAGTCACATTCTTACTGTGCAAATGTGTCAAGGGCCAGAAGAAACCTTGCAAGGCAAAGACTTCTTAATGATTACAGTAAGAGAGATTATGTGGGGAAATGGGCATTATCATATCCCATGGAGAAGACTATCTACTGGTGAAATATTTCCAAAGGACAACTTGGCAAAATGTATCAAAAGCCTTAAATTTTGCATACCCTTTGCTCCATCTGGGGGAGAAATGACCCAATGAATCTAGGATCTTATTAATAGGGAATAAGCAATCATTACTTTGCACAAAGATATAGTTGAAATGGTGTTCACCCTGCTGTTATTTCTAGTACTGAAAAATTGAAACAATTTGAATTTTCTATAACAGGTTGGATGAATAATTAGTGCACAAGTGAACTGAAATTCTATGCAGCCATTAAAGTGATGTGTAAGAATATTAATCAACAAGGGAAAACTGCTTGAGCTATTAGCACAATCCCAATTTTGAACAATGCAAGCATACACGTATATGCATTAAATATTGGGTATCTACCTACATGTTGAAAATAGTTATCTTTAACTATTATGAAGGGATAATGTATAATTTCAGTTTTCTTCTCAGTATTTATTTTTAAGTTTTAAGTTTTCTGCAATAAACAGTCATTGTTTTTATTTTTAAAGAGTATTTTTAAAGTCATCTATTTCTGAAAAGTTTTGCCACTTATTTAAATCCCACTGATTGCCCTATTCATTGGAGTGCAGGTGAGGGATTTAGAGGAGGAGAATAAGCTGGGATCAAAACTACATTTTAAAATTATTATCATGGGTATCATTTTACCAACAAATAAAGCCAAGAGGGCCTTACATCTGGGCTGGGAAGACACAGAAACAGTACTGCTCTGAGAGATTCTGAACCTCCAGGTATTCCTCCAAGGACTTTATGGTGACTTTCTCCTTCCCCTTCTCCCTAATGAGATGGCATCTGAGGGCATCTGCACAACCTTATGGGGCAGGAGGAGCCTTGGGTTCATAGGTGGTTGTCTTGCTTCTTACTGGTCTCTGCTATGCTGTCCTTGGTCCCACCATGTCACTGGGCCCTGTGTACAGGTACCCCTCTGGTCTTTTAGGGTGTCACACATCATGCCTGAATTCCACAGCTTCCTCACACTGACGCAGGCCTCCTCTCTCCCACTGATCTCAAAGCTTCTCCATTCCCCAACTGGAGCATACAGACAAATCTGGGTTTTCTGCATATCACCCACACTATGGGAGGACCTGGGATACCATCTTCTCCTGGCTAACTACAGTGTCCGTTCTGCCTCTTGTTGCTATTCTAGACTGTTCTCTTTTTCTGATCACCAACTCTCATGCAGACCCAGCTTTAAAGCTTAGGTCATTGGCTCACTTTACTCATTATCCCTTCTTATCATATGTATGCACCAACCCTCGGATCACACCTTTCCTTCTTTGAAGATTTTGGAGCCAGGCTCTCTGGCACTGTCTCCAGCACTACTCCCAGTGGGCTCAACATTTGAGGAGATGACTCCATCTCTACCATGACTTCTCAGCTTCTTGAACTCTTCTCCTCTCATGACATGGTCCTCCACCTTCTTTTGCTCATTCCCATGATCACACCCTAGACCTTACAATTCCTGATCACCTAAATCCTCCATGATCTCAACTCAAGTCTTCCACTTTCATACGATTCCCTCCTCTCTTTCAAGCTCTTTCTAGTACTTGCCCCAAATCCTTCGACCACAGAGAGCTCAAGTACTTTGAGTCGATCACACTACAGTGTCCTTCACCTGCTGTGTCCTCACTTTCCTCCTAACCCAGCTTGAATTCCACGACCAATGATTATTATCGCTTCCTTGCATAGATACTCCATCCCTCGCCTCTCCTTTCACTTCATTTTATTAACTTGGATAAACCCAACCCTGGTTAAATCCAGTCTCTGTCTACTCTGTGCCTGCACGTGTGTAGCTGAATGCAGCTGGAAAAACCCGCAATCATGCTGAATTGTATCATTTTAAGTTCATGATCCCTAACATCGAATGTGCACTTTTACTACCCATGCTCCTAAAACCTCTTTCTTTACCCTTATTCTCAACTGATGATCCTCATTCACTGAGAAAATAGAAGCAACCAGAAGAGAACATCCACCACCACCCCTGCCAGGCTCTGGCATCATGTGCGTGTATCTTCCTATCCTCCAACCACTATGAATGCACAAGCCATGACCCAGCCAAGGCCAGCTCCTCCAGTTAGGCACTAGATTCCCTTCTCTCCTGCAGTATTTTTTCTCTCTTCTGGCTTTATCAATCAGCATATAAGCATTGCCATTTCACCCTCCTAAAACTTCTCTTGTCCCAATTCTCCCTCCAGCTATAACTCCAAGTTTGTCTCCTCTCTATCATGAATCCCCTTGTATAAGTCTGTCCTCAGTGTCCACTCTACTCCCACGGACCACGGACACATTTTTTTTTTTTTGCGGTACCGGGGATTGAACACAGGGGCGTTCTACCTCCGCGCTACGCCCCCGGCCCTATTTTTTATACTTTATTTTGAAACCGGGTCTCACGAAGTTGCGGAGGCCTCACTAAGTAGAGAGAGAGACAGGGGGAGAGAGAGAGACAGGGAGAGAGAGAGAGAGAGTGAGCTGAGGCTGGCCACGAACCCAGATCCTCCGGTCTCCGCCTCCCAAAGTGATTACAAGCGTGCGCCACCACGCCCGGCTTCCCACAGACACATTCTCTTGAACCCATATGATGGGGCTTTCTCCACTGGGAAACTTCTCCTGCTAAGGTTCCCAGTGGCCTTCACCACGTCCAGCTGTTACTCCTCAGGCCTCATTGTAGTTGACACAGAAACAATGCTGCTCACCAATGCATCTGACTGCTTCCTTCTTGAAATACAGGGTACTTCATTCTCCTGCTTTTCCTTTTTTATTTTTTATTTTATTTTTTGTACTGGAGATTGAACCCAGGAGCATTCTGCCTCTGAGCTACATTCCCAGCCCTTTCTATCTATCTTTTTTTTTTTTTTTTTTTGCGGTACTGGGGATTGAACCCAGGGGCGTTCTACCTCCGCGCTACACCCCCTGCCCTATTTTTTATACTTTATTTTGAAACCGGGTCTCACAAAGTTGCGGAGGGCCTCACTAAGTAGAGAGAGAGAGAGAGAGAGACAGGGAGAGAGAGAGAAAGAGAGAGAGCTGAGGCTGGCCGCGAACCCGGATCCTCCGGTCTCCGCCTCCCAAAGTACTGGGATTACAAGCGTGTGCCACCATGCCCAGCTATCTTTTATTTTGAAACAGAATCTTGCTACATTGCTGAGAATCTTGCTAAGTTGCTGAGGCTGGCCTTGAACCTGCAATCCTCCCATCTCAGCTTCCCAAATAGTAGGAATATGAGTATGTACCACCACGCCCAGCCTGGTTTTCCTCTTACACCTTCGGCTGCTCTTTCTTAGCCTCTTTTGCTGGTTCCTTCTCATCCCCCTCACCAAGACCTCTTAACACTGGAGTATCCCATGGCTCCATCCTTGGACTGCTTCTCTTTCTATCCACATACCCTTTCCTGGTGGTCCCATTAAATTTATACTTCCATTCCTGACCCCAGGCTCATAGATCAAACTGTATTCTCAACATCTTTACTTGGAGGTCTAACATAACACATCAGAAAGCAAGTTCCTGCTCTTAACCACCAAATCTGTTTCTCCTCAGCCTTCTCCACATCAAATAACAGCCATCCTAGCCTTCTAATTGCTCAGTAAAAAAATCTCGGTGGCATCCTCAAGTCCTCTTTTTCTCTTGTACTACATGTCCAATCCATCAATAAATCCTATTGACTAAATATAAAAAAAAAGTTCAACATCATTAGCAATCAGAGAAATGCAAATCAAAGCTACACTAAGATCCTATTCTTTATGATTGCATGTTAGAATGGCAATCATCAAGAATACCAACAATAAAGGGTGGTGAGGATGTGGGGAAATAGGAACTCTTTTTGTTTTTTTGCGGTGCTGGGCATGGAACTCAGGGCCATTCTACCTCCAAGCTACACCCCCAGCCCTATTTTTTATTCTTTATTTTGAAACAGGGTCTCACTCAGTTGAGGAGGGCCTCACTAAGTAGCTGAGGCTGGCCCTGAACCCGGATCCTCCAGTCTCAGCCTCCCAAGTACTGGGATTACAAGCGTGCACCACCATGCCTGGCTAAATAGGAATTCTTATACACTGCTGGTGGGACTGCAATTTAGTACAACCACTGTGGAGATCAATATGGCAGTTCCTCAAAAGACAAGAAATGGAACCACCATATGACCCAGTTACACCACTCCTTGGTATCTTTCCAAGAGAAGTAAAGCCAGAATACCATAGCAATGCATGTATATCCATGTTTATAGCAGCATAACTCACAATAGCCAAATTATGGCACCAACCTAGATGTTCATCAACAGATGAATGGATAATGAAAACGGTGGTATATACACAGTGGAATTTTACTCAGTCATAAAGAAGAACAAGATTATGTCATTTGCAGGAAAATGGATAGGACTAGAGAATATAATGCTGAGATCAGCCAGTCTCAGAAAGTTAAGGGTCAGCCGGGCGTGGTGGCGCACGCTTGTAATCCCAGTACTTTGGGAGGCGGAGACCGGAGGATCCGAGTTCACTGCCAGCCTCAGCACTAGCACGCGCGCGCGCGCTCTCTCTCTCCCCCCCTCCCTGTCTCTCTCTCTCGCTCGCTCTCTCTCTCTCTCTCTCTCCCTGTCTCTCTCTCTCCTCTCTCTCTCTCCTCTCTCTCTCTCTCTCTCTCTCTCTCTCTCTCTCTCTCTACTTAGTGAGGCCCTCTGCAACTTCGTGAGACCCGGTTTCAAAATAAAGTATAAAAAATAGGGCCGGGGGCATAGCGCGGAGGTAGAACGCCCCTGGGTTCAATCCCCGGTACCGCAAAAAAAAAAAAAGAAAGTTAAAGGTCAAATGTTTTTTTCTCATATGTGGAAGCTAGAGAGAAAATGGGAAACAAAAGAACATTAGATAATTGAGGAGAGTGACCAGTAGAATAGTGAAGGAAGATAAGGGGAAGGAGGCAGAGAGGGGTAAAGGAAGAACTGATGAAAGAAACAGTTCAAATTATGCTATGCCCATGTATGAAGTTATCACTACCAGTCTCACTATTGTGTACAGGGAAGGACACACCAAAACCTGTGTGCATGTTTGCATAACTTTGAACCTCACTACCATGTATAATTACAATGTTCCAATAAAGGCATGTGTGTGTGTGTGTGTGTATGTGTGTGTGTGTGTGTGTGTGTGTGTGTGTGTGTAGGCATATATAAAGGAATATATATAGAGAGAGGCATATATATACAAATATGCCTTTATATGTCAGGATCTGACAACGTTTTATCCTCTGCATTGCTGGTACCCTGTAATAAGCCACTTATATCACTTGCCTGAGTGCTTGCAAACTTCTAATTTGTTTACTTAAAGTAGCAGCCAGAATTATCTTGCTAAACATTAGCCAAATCCGATCACATCTATGTAAAACTCCTCCAATAGCTCCTCATCTCTCTCTGAGAGAAAGCCAAGTCCATTACAACGGTCTGTGAAGTTGCGGACAGTCAGGCTGTCCTCTCAAACCTCATTTCTTTCTTTATCCCCTCCATGGCAGTTTTAAAACATGGCCTTCAAATTCTTTGGCACGCTTCCCATTGAGAGGCCAGGGTCTGTCTCCAGGCTTAGGATCTGGCCTCTGTGACTGCATGACCACTGAGTTATGACAGCTCCTGCTTCCCACCTTGTGGGACACTTGCTGTTTGAAGGCAGCCACTACGTTCAGGGCAGGCTGAGAGGCATCGGTGTGGGGAGAAACAGGCCCCAGCCGGCGGCCCCCGCTGCGCGCTCAGCTTCCAGCCCACACTGACCTGCTAGCCACGCGAGTGAGCCCCGCTGAAAGCAGTCACCCCAGCCGATGCCACATGGACCGGAGATGAGCCGCTGCCCCCACGCCCTGCCCAAATTGAAGAATTATGAACAAAATCGTGATCACTGTTCCAGCCAGTAGTTTTGCTGTGTTTGTCACACAGCCACAGAGAGCTCCCCCTTCGGTACCCACGCTCACTCTCTGTTTGCTACTCTGCCTCCTTGCTGTTCCCCCAACACCCACAGATGCTCTTATCTCTGGGTCTTTGCACTTGCTCTTCCCCTCTACGTCCATATACACACACGGCTCTCACACCCTCTCAGTCGTTAATCATTTGTTATCTTTTCAGTAAGACCTTCCCTGCTAAACTGGCAAACCACACACGTGCCCCTGCGCTTCCCCCTTTTTCACTTTAGTTTTCACCCGAGCAGTCATCACTGTCTGATACGCTGCATGATTTACTCACTCGGGTTGTTTGTTGTACAACAGGCCCACCCGGAGGGGAGTTCTATGGCGACAGCCATCCTTGTCTGTCTCATTCCCTGCTGAGTCCTTTGTGCCTAGAGTGAGGTCTCGGTCATCATACCACCTCAACTAATATTTATGGTCCTCCCGCAGTTGTATGGTGGACCTTACAAGATTGCTCCCTCTCAGCTGTCCCGTCCTTTCCGCCCTGTCTCCTCCGTGGGCCTTTGTCTTCTCTCCTCACACTTCCCACCTTCCACCTTCCACTGGCTAAAGCAACATCTTCACTCAGCTCCCAGATAATCAGAGACCTTTGCAAGTTAATTCTCCACGCTGGAAAGACTTTCTCCTTCCTGGTGGCAGAAAATTCCTTTAGATTTTATCCTGTGCTCGTTTCGTACCAGGGATTAGTTTGGAACTTTGTACTCAGACCTCTGAGCTTCGGTTTTCGCTAGCAAAACGTAGTAGAACTTCAGCTGCGGAACAAGAGCAGAGTGAATGAGGTGCTTCAATTATCTATTGCTGTGCAAAAAACCACTCCCAAATTTGCAGGCTTAAATGGCAATCATCTGGCTTATTGTGCTCGTGCGTCTGTGGTTGGAGCAGGCTCAGTGGGGACAGCTTGCCTCTGCCCCACGCGGCAACAGCAGGGGCAAATCAATTAGGGGCTGGCGTATCTTCTGTCAAGTTTGTGCCTTTAGACTTTAGAGCCCTTCTCTGTCTCAACAAAATCTGGCTTTCAAACATTGTCAGATCATTCTCAAAAAAAATTCTAATTTGAAGCTCAGAGGTGAACCTGCTTACTCTTCTTAGGCTGCATCACTGTATCTCTGTGAAGCAAAGAATACCATTAAACCATGGGTGGAGAACCTCAGGGCAGTGCATTTTATGACAATTGAAAGCTGCGTCAACTTAATTGCTCAAATCATTTGTATCTATTGCATTTTTCTCATTCATTAATTCATTTAATATTTTGATGAAAATCAGAGTTTTGTTTATATCTACTTTTAGAACTAAAGCATAAATGCTTTAGCAAATGTTTGGTAAATTAATTAATAATAATAGCACTAATAATAATAATAACAATAATAATGGCTAACATTTATGATACCTAAATGTATCATTAATTTTTGATGGACCCCATTCTTAGTACTTTACATGGATCACCCTTTTTGAAACTTGCAACAGCCCAATGAGGTATCATTATTATTCCTGTTTTACAGATGAGCAAGCTGAGGAACAGTAAGACCCTTCTGTGAAAGGGCAGGGATGGGGTTCAAGCCCAGGCATTCAGACATTGTGTCCACTCTATTAATCATTACACAGGCACAGGGTGATTTGGAAATGACCCAGGCAGACCATCATAACCCAGCCTCGGGGGACGCTAGGGTTTGAGTTTGGAATGTCACCAAGGCTCATATGGGGCATGGCCTTGAGGACTATCACTGTCCCTGGCTTCTCTTCTCACCCTCTGCTTCTGGCCGTCATGAGCAGAGAGCATCTTCCTCTGCTATGCCCTGCCTCCGTGCCATGATGGTTCTGCCTCGGAGCTGGGCAACCATGGGCTGAACCTATGAAAACTCTGAAACTGCGAGAGCCTGAATGAACTTTTCCTCCAGGTTGTTCTCATCAGGTATTTAGGTCACAGCCATGAAAACGCTGACTAATACAGGGATGAAGGATGGCTTCCAAAGGAAGTGATTTCTAAGCTGGATCCTAAAGGAGAAATAGGAATAGAGTCAGATAAAGAGACTGAAGAAAGGCTTTCTTGGCAGATTTACAAGATTGCTTGCTGAGTTCTAGGCATTACGCTGGGGCAGGGAATCCAAAGAGAAATAAGACATGGTCCTTGACTTCAAGATAGAAAAGTTAAACAAATTATTAAAACAAGGTGTGTTGAGGACTAATATAGATTTACACAAGGTGCTGCAGGAAGGCAGAGGAAGCAGCAATCAAGGAAAGGTCAACAGTTCAGTGAGGGCTTCCCGGAGAAGGTGGCATTTGAACTAAATGTTGAAGGATGAGTAAGAGTTTGCCAGACAAACAAAGAATGGGAGGGGTGTTTCTGGCAGAGGTGATGACATATTCAGGGGAAGGATAAAAGGCTTCTGAGACTAAGGAAACCTCAAATATGCTAGAAGAATCATATTTTTTTCTTTAGTATTTCCAGAAAATGAGTCTGCTGTGTTGTATAGCATTGCCTCATACCCCTAGCAAGTAGAAGGTTGTATTTGATATTGAAGCTGTGTTCATCTTTCTTCAATACAGGCAGACACACACACACACACACACACACACACACACACACACACAGTGGTTCTGTAACCAAGGTGTGCTCAGACTTGCTGTCCCCACCATTCACATGGTGTCCCTACATTCAGTAGGGGTTGCTGACCTGGCTCTCCCTCCTCACACTGGAGGCGTTCAGTCCCCTCTTTGGCTACTTCCTTCATTAAGCAAGAGGTGCATATTGAAAGTCAGCCTGGCTGTGGGACAGTGCCTGGTAGTGCAGGGAATACACAAGGATGTAAAGTATTTCCCTGCTTCCCAGAGGCTATGCACCATAAGTGTATAGGGTATGCTTTTCAAGCCTCAAATCACAGCACTACCGTCCCTTTTGCACCCTCCAGTGTCCTTATATGACACAGGAGTTAAGGATCTAGGTTTGGAAATCACATTGACAAGTTGTGTGACTTGGACAAGTTTCTCATCTTTTTGAGCCTTAGTGCCCTTATCTGTGAAATGTGATGATATCATTAATATCATGCAGTATATTTGAGGATTAAGAATTAATGTATTTGCAGCAATTTAAGTTGACTTTGGAAATAATCACAGCAAGCATGACTCAGAAGTGTGGTTTAAGGGTAAAAGGGAATTTGCTTATTTACAGGATTGAAAAATTCAAAGAGTATTCCAATTACAGCTGGATCCAGGGGTTCAAATGCTGTCACCAGGGCATGGGATTTCTCCATCTCCTTTTTTCTGGCTCTGTTTGAGGATCCATGTTGCACAAGCCGGCAGCCAAGAAGCCTAGATCCCATTCTCCCATGTTCCATCCAACATTCAAATGAAAATCCTGGGCCTAAAGCTCATCGGTCTGGTGATGCCCATTCTGAACTTATCAGGGTGGCCAGATGGTTATGTTGATCAGGCTGAGCCTGAGTCATGAGCCCCCCATGGCAGACAAGGAGAGGTCAAGACCACCAGAATATCAAGTTCTAAGAGAGTGAGAGGGGAAATTACTAGAATAAAATTTAGATATAGTTTTTACCAGGAAAAAAAGATAAAACCATGTATGGCATAAACTAATACGTCCACTACAGGATGTAAAGCACCTATCACCATGTCATGACCTCGTAAGCATTCAATGCACGATGCCCACCATCACCAGCACCATGACCATCATCATGGGCATTAAATTTCAGTCGTAGATATCTCGAACATTTTTCTGCCCAGTGCTGAATTGAGAAAAGTATTACCTGTAGCAGAGATTTTTTTACTCATGGCTGCCATGAACACTCTGTTTTCCAATGTGATATTTTCCCATTCTATTTGATAGTCCTAACTACACCAAATAGGATCTAAAACATTTGTATCCCTCCCCTTCCTGCTGCCAACCACCACCATTCAGTGTCTTCCACTCCTATGTACCTACAAAAGGCTTAGATATGGGAGGGGCTTGGAACATTGTTTTGCTGGTGCAGATGGTAGGAGCCATCTGATTGGTTCTGGGTCAGCAGGAGGCATTGCTCTTATCAGGCCAGTTCTATTGGGTGATTTAGACAATGTTCCTAGATCATCAACCTAGAGATTATTCCTCTAGATCTTCCAAAAAATTTGTAAGGGTTTAATATCATCTTAAGAAATCCTATCTAACATAAAGCAGGTAGAATGATATGTTGTTTGCAAAGATGAGCACCAACTGATACACTGCCCCAAATTCCCACAGCATCCGCACTGCACAAGCTTGCCTTGTGAGTCCCTCTGCCTATGTCTTATCTTTTACAGACTGTTCCCCACAATGCCAGCAGGGTGCCTTGTAAAAAAGTAAACACCCAAAAAACACCAATTCGATATGTGACTGAATTAAATCATGATCAGCTTAAAAGATCATCTGGGGGAATATTAGAAGTTTAAAATGTGAAAGGATTAAGAAGTTATCTGGTTCATTCTATGCATTGGGTAAATGAAAGACTGAAGATGCAGAAAAGTCAATTTGGCTTGAAGTTTTACCCCTACATTTCTCGTTTCCATCAAAGCTATATCAAAAATTATGTGCAAAACATCATTACATCAAATTGACAAGGATGATATTATTTGGGGTTTTTAGAATTTTATTTTGTTGCCGGGCGTGGTGGCGCACGTTTGTAATCCCAGTACTTTGGGAGGCGGAGACCGGAAGATCTGGGTTCGCGGCCAGCCTCAGCTCTCTCTCTCTCTCTCTCTCTCTCTCTCTCTCTCTCTACCTAGTGAGGCCCTCCACAACTTCGTGAGACCTGGTTTCAAAATAAAGTATAAAAAAAATAGGGCTGGGGGT
>PVJS01041758.1:0-17823 GCA_004027185.1 Glis glis
TGGCTTTCCAAAGTTATCCCACATATAAAGAAAGGTAAGGTTACCCCAAATTATATTTAAGATAAACTGGAAAAAAGAGACAATTAGGAACTTCAACTATATAAAAGTATCCTTCCCTAGAAGATTTTTTTCTTGTATGAAATTTTTAGTTTTCCACAATCTACACATCTTTACAGGCACATTAAAGCAAATCATAGCAAAACCTTCCCAATGATAGGAAATTGGTAAGTGCACAAATGTATATCCAGATACCAACTCAGAACCTCTTACAATGGGAAAGTCATACTAACTTTATATTTACAAAATGGAAAAAATATAGTACAATAGCCATGCTTTCCAACATGGACATTTGGACTTACAAAGACTGAGTGAACAAGCCAAAGGTGCACACATGTGACTACATGAGATAATTTCCTGTATTTCTCTCCCTCAAGACATAAATATAAGTAACATATAGACAGGCATGGTGACGCACACCTGCAATCCCAGTACTTGGGAGGATGAGGGTATAGCTTGGAAGTAGAACACCGCAGTAATCGGTACTTTCCATCCACTGAATGAATTTGGTGACCTTTAGGAAAATGCACACTGCTTAGCCGATCTGTGGGTATTTAATAATTTAAACCTAAGGAGAAAACAGTGGCTTCATTCAATAAAGATGAGAATATTAATCTGCCTGAAAGACAGTTTACATTTTATTGTCCTGACAAAAGATCAGTTTTTTAATTATGAAGCCATTAGTTTTGTGTGTTTCAATAAAGAAACACATTAGATATCAAGCATTTAACAAACAGTGTATGGGTGGCGGTTGGTGAAGAGGATAATCAATGTCTCATATAAAGTCAGAATGACTATTTAAATCCAAATATACAACAAAAAGCAACTTTCATTCCACATAATCAAGAGCCTTTCTTGCAAAATAGCATAAGAATCAATAGCTGGAACATGGCAGAAATTTTATACAAAAATATAGTCAGATATATGACTGAACTTTTCTACCTGACAGATCAACCACGTTGGTCTAACTTCTAAGAATCAAAGACTAGGGGAAAAAATAAAGTCCTGTAGGGAAAAGAAAAAGAAGAAATAATATAATTGGGACCAGCTTCTTTTACCTTCACAAAGATAAAGAGATCTATTAAAATTGGAAATAACATAAAGGGCAAAAATTATTACACTATTCTATTTTTGGGGGGGCACTGGGGATTGAACCCAGAGGCATTCTACTTCTGAGCTACACCCCCAGCCCTATTTTATTCTTTATTTTGAAACAGGGTCTCACTAAGTTGCAGAGGGCCTCACAAGTAGCTGAGGCTGGCTGCGAACCTGCGATCCTCCTGTCTCAGCCTCCCAAGTACTGGGATTACAAGCGTGCGCCACCACACCCGGCTTATTCCACTATCCTAAACCCATATAAACTCAGCTTAACAATTTAGTCTAGAAATATCACTAACAAAAAAGTAAGAAAATATTTAAACCAGCCAGGCATGGTGGTACACACCTTTAATCCCAGTACTTGGGAGGCTGAGACAGGAGATCACAGGTTCACTGCCAGCCTCAGCAACTTAGCAAGGCCTTCTGCAACTTGAACCCTGTTTCAAAATAAAAAATGAAATAGGGCTGGTGGTATAGCACAAAGGTAGAATGCCCTGGATTCAATTCCCAGTACCACAAAAAAGAAAAAAAAATTTAAACCTCCATATTTAAATTTAGCATAGTATCTAATTAAAGATAACTAATGGTTTAGCACTATAAAGAAGACCTGAGATTTATAATGTGAAGTAAAAGGAATTATATATAAATATTTATGTCATAAATATAAATATTTATATATGTTATAAATAATTCATATATACTATATATTTATATATAGTATATATATTTATATATACTATATATTTATATATAGTATATATTTATATATTATATATTTTATATATTTTTATATATAAATTATATATAAATATTTATGTCATAAATATTTTGGTTATGGTCATTTTTGTGTAAGGAAATTGTTTTACTTTCTTAGTGAAATTCCTCACCAGGTTTTAAATACTGCAGTCCACTTTTCCCTCCAAACAAGCTCTCAACCCAAGGAAATTTATGACTTATTTTCTGACATTTCATTTATCTTTTCTTCATTATTTCTACACTATTATATTTCTACAATAATGTAAATATGATGTTTTTTGAAGAACTGAAGGCAAGAATCAAATTGTAAATTTTCTTGCATTGAGGCACCCATTAAAATGCAAACGTATTACTTAGCAATCACTGAAACAGGACAGTGCAGAAGCAGGAAATGCGCTGACTTGGATCTGACACAGAAATAACCACAAATATCTCCACACTCATCTCCATGAGCAGAGAGCCAGCGAGTTCTCACACAGTCCATCAGGAGAGCACAGCGGTCTCACCCCAGGTATAAAGGTGAACAGGTTGTATTTCTGATTTCTGACAGAATTCCTGGGATGTTTCTCTTCACTCTTCTCCGGACATCTAAGCCATACTGTGCAAGCTTTCAGTTCTTTCTTTCTTTAGCAAACATATATCAGCGAATCACAGCAACTGCATGAAACTGCATGAAAAGATATATGTTGTGTAAGTTTTTTTTATGTTCAAACGAATCTACATAAACAGAGCCAATACTGATAATTTCTGTATTTACCAGACACTAATGGCATTATCTAATGTTAATCTGTGGGGTTTTTCTTAAAATAGGTCAGTTAACCAAATTTAAATATGAGAATAAAATACTGAGAGCCTCATATAAATGTGTAATGACTTTCAGAACCCCAGGGGAATACCTCTCCAGGCCTCGTTTTCTTCGGGCTATCCTAGCTGGTGGCAGCGTGTGGTCATCACTTTTGTCCTTCTCAAAGCCTTCTTTAGACATCATCAGTGGCATTTCATCCAAATGGGCAGACGCGTCCTCCAGCTGGGACCTAGTTAAACACAGGAACCCAGAGCTGAGCAGGCCAAGCAGTCTTCTGTTGCAGCATGAGTTTCACTTACAACGATATCTGCCTACCCTTACTGTAAATCACCACTTTTTTTCTCAAACCGAGCTGCCTTTAGCTGTGCAGCCACTATCAACAGCACTGCATAGCGATGCTGCTTCCCTGAGCAAAAAATAAAGTAGCCAGGAGAAGTCTATGCAGGAATCCCACTCTAACTGAGGAAACCTACAACACTCATGTTGTAGACACGTTCTCATAATGACCTGTGAGAGTAAGGTCCGTGACTGTCCTTTATGGACTGCCCAATCTGAAAAAGAGCCATTAGCCTAAATTCACACCTCCAAGTAATACCTAAACACGCTGTTACACAGGGTACAGTTACCGAAGTTCTACCAGGGATTTTTGACAAAATATAGTTTTCTCTACACTAAAAATTCTCAACACCATCTCCAATTTTGTTGTCAGAGCTGATAAACTACTGCACACAGCGAAGGATGCCATGGCCCGCTTATTCTTTGTCATTCCCTTTACGAAAATTTTCTATTCAGTGAAAAAAACCTCAATAACAGGAAGATGTTTTAAAGGTCATCAGCCCTTTTCTGATTCCAAGAATCAGCACACCAACATCCATCCATATTGTCACTTGATCTGTCCTCGAACACAAAGTAATCTCTATAAAAATGGCCTTTGGATAAAAATTTGTCAGAAACTACAATGACAATTCAAAGACTGCTGTCTTAATTTACGTCACACTTTAGTGTGAAGGATTATCTTGATTTGAAAATTAAGAAAGCCAACTGCTGGGCTGCTGTGGACAATGGCAGTCATTTAAGTTGTAATCTCTCCTTAGGTCCTCCAAACTCACATGGAAGATACACAGGAGCAGCCAGAACCCACAACTAAAACTTCTCTAACAGGCAGAATACTAAAACCTTAATGCACACAGAAGGAGGGAAATAGTATTCCAAAGCAAGAAAGCCAGTTACACAGAGCAACACCCATTCAACTGCCCGGGGCTTCTCTCTGAGAGAGAAAACCACAGGCCCAGAGGCAGTGGAACTACAGCTTCAAGTGCCAAAAGAAGAGAACCGCCCACCCAGAATGCCATACCCAGCAAGCCAAGGACATTCCCAGGTAATGGAAAATTAAAGGAATGTGTTGTCAGCAGCAGATCTGTCATAAAAGAATACCAAAGAAAGCTTCAGGGTGAAGAAAAATGATACGAGAAGGAAACTTGGAATAAAGAGCAACAGAGAGTTCTTTTAAAACATTTGTGACTATTCAGAGTAAAAATTATAACACTGCGTGGTTTTCAGTGTAAATAGATGCTATTACAAACCACAACCACAGCATAAAGAGGAGTGAGCATTCAACAGTTCACACAAAGAGGTAGATGGTAGTGATAAATACACAGTAAAAAGTCAGCTGTGTACTGCAATCCTTAGAGTGAGATTTCTCAACAGGGACCATTAACATTTTGATCCACCTAATTCTTGGCTGTGGAGGGCTCTCCTGTACCTGCAGAATGTTCAATAGCGACCCCAGCCTCTATGCACCATATGCCATGCACCATCCCCTTGGAGAACAATGAAAAGCCTCTTAACACAGTACAAATCACTTCCTACAGGAAGTACCTCAGACAATAAGTGTATTAAAAGATTAAGAAGAAAAGGATCCATGATACAAACACTAATCAGAAGAAAGCTAAATAGTTATACTAACACAAAAAAAGTCGAAATCAAAATATGCCAGGATGAGGGACAATGCACAATGATAAAAGGACTAAATCACCAGTAAGATCTAGCGATCTTAAATCTGCACACACCCAGCACCAGAGCTTCAACACACATGAAGCAAAACTGACACAAATGGACGGAGAAACACACAAATCTACAGTAGTATTTGAAAAACAAAATTCTACTCTCAACTGATAGGAAAAAGACAGAAAATCAGAAAGGATATAAAGATATGATCAACACTGTCAGCCAACTTGACCTGCCTGGTATTTTCAGAAAGCACTACCGAACAACAGCATAATTCTAACCTCTTCAGGTGCACGAGGAGCATCCACAGACCTCATCTGTGGCATAAGACCAACCCTAACACATCCAAAATAGCCAGAATCATACAAAGGATGTTCTCTCTTTAAGTGGATTTTTTTGAAAATCAGTAAGATATCTTGAAAATCTACAAATGCTTAGGGAGGAAAAAAAACTCACTTACAACCAATGGGTCAAAGAGGAAAAACCAAATTCTTACACACAGAGCAAAAGAGAAAGTTCCTTCAAGATACCAAATATTTAGAGAACAAGTTTGTCACTTAAGCCAAAAACCAGAATGAAAAAGAAGTCCTGTGGGCTTCTTCCACGAGGAGGCCCCGGAGAAAGGAAGACACTGAAGACAACGGCTGAACGGAGTGAATGCTGACCATGGGCAGGCGCTGGGTCAGGCACTTCCCACGTCTGCACTCTGTGCCCCCAAAGGAAACTTTGTTAAAGCAAATGAGACAGTGGGGGCAAATATTCACAGCACAAGACAGAAAAATGACTAATAATTCTTTATGATCAGTTCCCACAAAAAATTAAAAATACAAAAGGAAACACTTCAAGTGACAAATGAGCAAAGACAATTCACAAAGAAGCGCAGCTGTCCTTACAAAACTGTGCTTACCCACACTAGGAACTCCAGCAGTCTTTCAATAGACACTCGAGTGCCTGCTACCTGCTGGGCCTGTCCTAGGAGCTGAGGATGCAGTAAACAGGGCAGGCAAGGGCCCTGCTCACAGAGAGCCCCATGCTGACAGATCTGTAGCAGGAAGTAAACAAACTAGATACCTGCCAATAGAAGTGCCAGGAAGAAAACAGGCAGAGTGGTGAGACTGACCATGAGTGGAGATTCCTCCTTGGATCACACAGGAGGCCATTCTGAGAAGTGACACTTGATGGAAAGCAGCCAGCCACTGAGGAAGACCAGGGCAGGCACAGAGACCTCAAAGAGAAGGGAGGGGCCGTGCACAGTAGCCATGGTGAGGTGCACGCACAGACGCCACACCTTCACTGGTGAAAAAACAGTATTTCAATACATTCAGCTTAAAGACCTAAATTGGCTGTTAGTAACAATTGTGAATCAGGCAGCATCCCACCTCTGAGATAAAGAGGCACTCGGATGGGCTGAGCAGAGAAGACGAGCTTTACAGGGGCAAACGCTCAAGAAGGAATGAAAAGCGGACTGGCCATCTCAGAGCTACTCTCCTCACAGGCCTCAAGCAGGAGGGATGTCCTCACACCCAGCTCAGGTTGACTGGGCCCCACTGGATGTGTTGCTGTCAATCTCCTGGGTTTTGCTGTTGTCTTGTTTTTTGTTTTGAAAACTGGCCTCTCTTTTTCTAAGTTCAGTTTGATTATGTGGCACTAACACAGTGACTCCATTCCGGTTTGGACTGGTATACTAGGGCCTAGTGCAGGCGCTTAGTCCAAACCCATGGCCTCTTGTAAGTACTCCACACTCCCAACCAGCAGCAATGAGGCCTGCCTGCCCATCCTTTCCAGCTGAGAGGAGGCCTAGCGAGGGGCAGAAACCCCAGCCACCTTCCAGAGTTACAACCCCTGCTACGTCAGCGGCCATGAGGGTGGGCAACCAGGCACTCCTCCCCAGCCAAGCTGGCGCCAGCAGAGCCCCTAGGAGCCTCAGACCCCACCTCTGCCGGCTCCCAGGTGTCAGAGGCGGCTAGGTGGGGAAGCTGGCCCTTCACCCCATCTGGCAGTAACAGGGCAGCACACTCCACATTCCCCACCTGCCAGCAAAGAGGTGTCAGAGGAGGCCTGATAAAACAGAAGATTCAAATAACGGGAATTACTTAAGAATAAATAATTCTTAGATAAGAACCTCAGAACCTAATATTCAAAATGCCCAGGATGCAATAAAAAAATCATTCATTGTACCAAAAACTCAACCTAAATGAGGAGAATTAATAGATGCCAACGTGAAAATTTTACAGATAATGAAGTTTTAGGTTTTAAACATCCATCATAAAAATGTTCCATGGGCGATTATGAACACATGGGAAACAAATGGAAACCAGCCTCTGCAGAGACAAAGCTTGTATGAAGAACAATCAGCTGAGGCTGGCTTTGAACCTTTGATCTCAGCCTCCCACGTACTGGGATTATAGGCATATGCTGGAACTCCCAGCTGAGAGGGAAATTTACAGCACATCGCTAAATGTTTAATTTAAGGTTTAAATGTTTAATTTAAGACCGTTCAGATACCAAAAAAGCCTTCAAGTAACCGAAAGAAAGGCAAGAAAAGAAACAAAGGAATGAGAATCAGAAGAAATAGGAAAAAGTAATAAAATGCCACACTTAAGTTCTAATGTATCAATAATTATCTTAAATTTAAATTGGTCTAAAGCCACCAATCAAAAGACAGACTGGCAGAGTGGATAAAAGCACAACTCAACAAGAAGTGTTTTTACTTCAAATTCAACACAGGGAGGTTGAAAGCTAACACTATGCACATTAGTCCAAAAAAGCATGAGTGCCTACTCTAATATATAGTAAAGTAGATTGCAGAGCAAAAAAAAAAATACATCTATAACAGTGACAAAGAGTAATATTACAACAAAAAGGACAACAGAACCAGAAAATATGGAATCCTCAATGTGTAGGTGTCAAACCACAGACCTTCGAAATACATAAAGCAAAACTGATAGACACAAAATGTGAAAGTTTGTGAAACCAGGCATAGTGGCACACACCTGTAAGACAGGAGGATAGCAGGTTCAAGGCCACTTGGACACTGTTACAAGATAAAAAATAAAATATGGCTGGGGGTGTAGCTCAGAAATAGGACGCACCTGGGTTCCATCCCCAGTAGGAAAGGAAGGAAGGGAGGGAGGAAAGGCTAAGAAAAGAAAGTGTATATCCAAATAATCATCTCCTAAAATTGACTACTTCTAGAATCACTAATGCAATCACTCTTATAGCTGACATCAAGGAGAAAAGGAGAAATGGTAGCTCTGGAAAACCCACTGCAAGCCAAGCACTCTAAAAAAAGGGTATCTTGCACAGATGCTACTGTCAACTTCAATGTTCCTATAAGAAAAACTAGCATCCATCATTTTACAGATGAGGAAACTAGGGTCAGGGTTTAAATAAGTTACCTAACATCAAACAGCTAGTAAGTAAATGGCTCAAGAGCCATTTCAGCTCTATAACTTTGTACAATATTAACTCTTTTGACTTAGTCTCTCAAACAGCCAAAACCAAAATTTATTCGAAAGCTTAGATTTTAAAGCAATTGGGTATTGAGTAAAATCTGTGTTTCTTTCCTCTGTAATATTCGCCCTTTAAACATAGTATTGTTGAAAGTTTCTTATTTTATAAAACGCAGCATTGTTTTCTTTGGGTGGGAAATAAGTAAAATATGAGCTAAATCCAGCTGGCATCCTAGGGCAGGAGCCTTCCATTTTAAGCCAGAGGTCTGAGCTTTTCATCCCACCACTTCACTGTGGCCCCGTTAAACAATCATCAGTGCTGAGCTTCCGTTTCCCATTCCCCAAAGCAACAGGTGACGCCAAGCGGCGGGGAAGCGTGGGGGTGTGGCCAACAGAGGCCACGCCCTCTACTTGACGTCACCCGTGACGTCCCAGGGAGGCGGAAAGAGCGGCTGTAAGCCCCACCTCCGCCCCCTCCGAGACTGATGACGTCAGGAGCGTGGGAACCGCGGCGCAGCGCCCTGGCGTCCTCAGGCCCCGCCTTCGGTGTGCAGGCCCGAGGGTTGGCTTCCAGAGTCACGGAGTTGGCCCGGCTTGGAGGTTCGGCTGTGTCCCTGGGCCCCGCGGGTCTCCTGGTAGCCCGCTGGAGGGCAGGGTCCCTTTGGCCTAGAGGAAAGCACAGCAGAGAACACGTGCTGGCCTGGCTTGCCATTCTTTCATTTCCTTGTACTTGCATTCCCACTTCGTTCACTCCTCAGTCTTTTCTACATGCAAACTTGTTTGGGAATCTCCACCACAAGTCTCCCCCACCCCCGCGCTAGGTTTTTTGTTTCTTTAAATTGCTTCCAAAAACCTGCAGTTGTTTGTGGTTTGGTTTTTTGGTACCTGGGATTCAATCCAACCCTTTTCATTTTGAAATAGTATCTCCTTACAATGCTGAGGTTGGTTTCAAATCTGCCATCCTCCTTCTGAGTACTGGGATTACAGGTGTGGGCCACCACACCTGGCTGCGGGGATGTGTTGGGAAGGTGTGGCCAACAGAGGTCACGCCCCTCCCGTCAGCCTAAAGAGTGGCTGTAGGCCCCACCCCCGCCGCCTTGAGACTGATGACAGGAGCGTCAAGATGCAGTTTTAAATCCTGGCCACATGTAGATCAACACTGGGCTTCACCCTGGACATTCGGATTTTTTTGGTCTGGGATTCCTTTGGTCTGGCTAGAGAATCTCACTGTGTGAACAGGAAACCAGGCTGATTCTCACTTCATTAAATGACATCCCAGGGCCAGTGGCCACAGGGGTCCGTGGATGGGCAAGGAAGGAGCCATTCCCATGAGTGGGAGGTGGTGTGCAGGGGGCATGGAGAGCTGGGTCCCCACCTGGGCCACTGCAGCTCACAGACTCACTCCAGGTCTTGGAGCAGGTCTGTGGAAATACTGCTGTGGAGTAGATGGCCACCGACCTCTGGAGGGTGCAGGTCTTCTGGTGCTGGGACAGATGCTGGGCTGGGTGTGCAGCCTTCAGGCTGTACTCTGCACACCTGGGGGTAGCAGGAGCTGCCCTGCCGCCTGCTGTGGGTGGCCACTGGGGCCCACAGCCTCTGCCCACAGGAGCGGGGAGGGGCCTGCACGGAGCATCCACTCTGGTCTGGGCTGCTAGAGCTGGAGTCATTTCCAGGAGCAGGAGGGGCCGACGACCCTGGGCGAGGGGTCCTAATATGGCTTCCATCTGCCCAGGAAAGAATGGGTGCCATGTGGCTCTAGTCAAACAACCAAGCCCTGGCACTCCACTCCAGCTGTCCTCTGCTCCCAGAATTCCTGAGTGAGTCCCCAGGCCCCCTTCCCTGGCCCTGCACCCATATCCAGGCCCAGTGTTCTGCATGGGGGGCGGGGGGCTGAAGGAGACCCAGAGTCCTGTGGACCTCAGCCTGGGGCCAGGACTCAGGAGTTGCATGACTCTCAGTCCCACCTGTTTCAACTACATCAGGCTCATGGCAGGCGCACGCGCAAGCAGACACAGACACACACACACACACACACACACACACACACACACACGTGTGCACCCTTGAGGAAGCACTGGTGTGACCCCGGTCCTCATCACTCCCTTCTGAGCCCCCAGCACAGAGCTGGGGACTCTGTGGCAGGAAGCCTTGTGTCTGTGTTGTCTGAGGACTTGTTTTGCCACATTTTAATTTTAATTCTAGAAAGTATTTAAGCTGTTTGGAAAGGTCGTAAATTTCAACATTTGATTTCACATTTCTAAATGAAGTTACGTCCAGCTTAAAAACCAAGAGGCGCTGAGAGGTGCCATTGGGCGCTCTCAGGAACTGGCAGCCAGCAAGCTGCAGCTCAGGGTGAGCTGGCATCCTGAGCCTCCCTGCTGGCCTGGCTCTTTTATCAGAAAATCAGTCTCAGGGACTCAGATTTTCTGAAGGGGCCTCACCTGCTGAGCGGGTGGAAGTGCAGGGAGACTGGGGCTTGGGCGCCATCTTGCCGCTGCGCATTTTCTCAAGTCCTGTCTTCAGAGAAGAGTCATTTTCTTCATTCTGTACCGCTGTGGTTTTAATGGAACCCCGGGTGGAAGGGAACCTGAGCTAGGATTCTGGTATCCACAGGTGAAATGGACTTTGGAATGTGCGCTTTTGGAAGCAGAGGTTTCCTTTGCTTCTTCTGTGCCTCTTCTTTGGCAATTTCCAACACTTCCCGAGCTTTTGCATGATCCATGTTCTTACTCTGCAGCACTTTTTCAGTACTGAAGTGAGCTCTGATGTATTCGCTGAGCAGAAACTTTCACTACTCTGCCTCTGCCGTGAGCAATGTTTGAAACCTTAACCACAGCATTTCTTTTCTGGCTTTCATTTTGGCTTTTCCCATCCACTTTATGGTCAGTTTTCAGTTTTTTTGTTCACAGTAGCTACACTTTCATTTCTCAGTTTTTTATCTTCATATTTAGAAGAGTCACCTGCGCTGCTACCTTTTCTAATTTCCTTTTTTTTCAGCAACAACACTGTTTTTACATTTGTCACACAGGACTTGTCTGGGTCGTAGTTTAATAGCATTCATTACTGAAGTGGGTTCTTCCTTGTACATTTTTCGTTTGGGTCGCTTAACTTTCCGAGGAGGTGGCTGAGGTACTGATTGGTTATACGTGTCCCTGATGAACAAAGGGGGAGGATAAGGTGCTCCTTCACGGAAGAGAGGCGGCGGTTCAAAGTCCACAGGCTTCCAGCCACGCTCAGCTCGGGACGGGGCACGGGAGAAGGGTCTTGGGAACAGCACCACTCACTTCACACTTGACTTCGTCCCTTCTTGGAATGTACTTTGGAGCTGCATGGCTTCCGCGTTTCCCTTGTATTCCCTTTGGGCAAATGCTGTCACCGGGATCCCATGGGGCCCCAAACCTTTTGGATGGATCCATGAGGACCCGGAGAGCTTCTCTTCCAGGTGGAACCACACGGCGAGCGCGTCCTGGATGATGGGGTCCAGGTGACCCGCTCCTCCGAGCCGGGATCAGCTGCGACCCGGCGGAGTCCGGCCCGCCGGCGGCAGGAGCGCGGCTCCGGGCGGGGGCCGCGGGGTCTCGTCGCGCTCCTCGGGCCGGGGCAGGAGGGAGGTCGGGCCGCCCGGGGCGAGGGGCCGCCAGCTCCGCCGCCTGCAGCTCCGGCCCCGCCGCCTCCGGGCTGCAGCGAGCTCCCCGGGGGCCCGAGGGCGGACGGCTGCACGTCGGCCTGGCGTCCTGCACCGACGCCTCGGTGGCGGCGACCGGAGGGGGTCCGTGCCGGCCTCGCAGCCGGGGACAGGCTCCATCTCAGCCTCGGCCTCGCCGCGACCCCCTCCCCGCGGGACGCTGCGCTAGCTGCCGACTGAGGCATGTTCAGGTCCATGGCGTGGCCACCTTACACGTCCTTCTTATCAAGAGGCAGGCCGTCTGGCCTTAGGGGTGCGTCTGAATTCTTCCGTGATTCTTCTGGTGGAGTTAACAGGAGCTTTGCTTGGCTGCGTGCACTCCACTCCACACAAGAATTCTGAGAAATATCAACTTTTAACACCCTGCACATAACTCGTGTGGCTTAGAGATTTTATCAATTATACAAGATGAAGCAGATTTAATTTTAATTGCATGTCCCCTATTCAAGAGTGTGTTCCCATCAAAACTTTTTGGTCCCTTTTGGAGAGGGACCTGCTTAATCTCAAAACTTAAATTTCTTATCTATCTGTTCAATAGTCGATTCATTTTCCCCGGGAAGGTCTGTTGATTTATTATAGTTTCTGTTGAGGTCTGTCACAGTTGTTCGCAGGAAACCCTGTGCAACACTGGCTTTGGGTGGTATCTGTCATTGTCCTGCCACACAGTAGTGCCTGCTGAGAAGCTGAGGGGGAGAGGGGCCAAGACCGGTGGCACTGGGTGAGGTTCTGGTGGCTGCAGTTTTTCCTCCTCAGCATCCCCTTCTACAAGGCAACTGCGAGTCCTTGGGGCTTTGGAGGAGGAGAATCTTGTTTTTCAGTATCTGTGGAGCTGACTATATTTTCAGTGGTAATCTCATTCCCTTCATCAGCGATTTTCTGGGTTCCAGGAGTTTCATACATTGGTAGCTGTTTTTCATACAGTTGGGCAATGGCTCTATGAACAAGCTCACATTGCTGCTTTGTTTGTACTGCACAGTGCCTTTGTGTTCTCATTTCTTGTTTTAAATTAAATACATTAAATTCCTCTGGTATTTTCCAGCCTTTAGTAAACTCCATGTATGATCTATGGCACAGATGGTGCCTGTTCTTCCACAGCCTGCACTGCAACGAATACATAGAGGCATGTCTTCATGTTCTTGGTATTTTCTCATTATCATATCCAGATAGAATCAAACGATGAAGGAACGCCATGGTCCGGCCAGTTCACATAATGCAACTGATAGAGCCTAGGAGATTCATTTTGAAACTCAAGTAACAGTGTCCCAATGAAGTAATCTGTTCTTGCTTGTTCATCTTCACAAGAAGTTTTAAATGCTGCAAACGTTATAGGGTCTTCTCCACACAAAGGCCAATGTCGCTCACATTTTTTCCTTCCCATCTCAAATTCTCGACAGGCCATTACAATGATTACAACATTGTACTCCCATATCATCCTGCAAAAACCGATGACGTATTTGCTAAAGGTCCTTGGGTTGCCGCGTATGCTTTTGACCCATAGATAGACACCCTTAAGAAAATTTGCACTGATACAGTCTGAATCTTGAGAAGGAGTCTTTAAAGTCAATTTAACTGGCTGTGATCAAATGGCAGTATGTCCTTATGTCTGTTTTTTGTAACATTTTCGTCTTTTTCTCCAGTGGCTGTGGGATAAATCTCTTCTGTATTTGTAGATAATCTTAACCGCACGAAGTCCCAGGGGCATGTCCTCCCCATTGTGGTCCGGACTCTTCATGGCCTGGACCCTCTGGATGGATTCCCACAGGCTCTCCACTTGCTCATCCTCCCGCGTCCCCCGCCGGCCGCAGAGCCCGCTCTGTCTTCCCCAGCTCGCTCCCTCCCCGCCCGCGGGCCCGCGCTGCTCCTCCCCAGCGCCCGGGCGGCGGCTCCGATTCCACGACTTCCCGGAGCCGCCGATCGCCCACTGCGCGAGCCCCAGCCCCTGCGGGCTCCGTCCTCCTCCGCCTCCTCGGCCTCCTCGGTCCCCGACGCCGCCGCCTCCGCAACGCGGCTCTCGGCTCAGCGCCCGCAGCCGGCCTCCCCGGCTGCCTCCCCTACCCCGCCAGCCCCGCCGCCGCCTCTCCCCGCGGGCGCGCCCCGCGGCCACCCAGTTGAACATTTTTAGAAGTGAGATTTCCTGAGGGGCATGGTGGCACATGCCTGTAATCCCAGTACTCGGAGGCTGAGACAGGAGGATCACAGTTCAAGATCAGCCTCAGCAATTTAGCGAGACTCTCAGCAACCTAGGGAGACTCTGTTCAACACAAAAAAATAAAATAGGGCTGGGGATATAGCTTGAAGGTAGAATGCCTCTGAGTTCAATTCCCAGTACCTCAAAATTAATTAATTAATTAATTAAATTGGGGCTTTTCTCCATTCCAGATGCCATTCTTCTACAGGCTCTTGTACTTTCGTTCTCTCTGCAGTTCATTCCTGAGGACTAGCTATTTGGGTGAGGTGACCCTTTTTTCCCTGTGATTTACAAATACCATTTTAATGCATTTCTTACTTTTACATAGCCTATAATAGCCTATAATTACTCATTTAATGCTCTCGAAGCCAATCAAGTTAGATTCCATCAACCATACAACGCAGGCAAATTGAGCCTCCACTCGGCCAATCCTTTACCTTCTGTCTTGATGATCTGATCAATCCTGGAGTAATGGGCATTGATCTCCAAGGCCCACAGCCCAGTCAGCTTCTCTATGGTTCTCTCTCTCTCTCTCTCTTTCTCTCTCTCTCTCTCTCTCTCACACACACACACACACACACACACACACACACACACACTTTAGAGGGACATTTTGAGCAGAGCTGAGCCAAGACAGGAGCTTGTCCTCCTCCCAGACTTTCCCTTTTCAGGGCTTCTGAGAAAATCTTGAGCTCAGGCCCCCATGTGATCTCCACGTGCTTTCCTCTAGGCCAAAGGGACCCTGTCATCCAGCGGGCTACCAGGAGACCCGCGGGGACCAGGGACACAGCCTCCAGGCCGGCCAACTCTTCACTCTGGAAGCCAACCCCCAGGCATGCACACCCGCAGCAGGGCAGGTCCTCTGAGCATTGGCCATAATACAATCCAGGGGCCTTGATGTGAGGGTAGCCTGGTTAAGACGACCTGGAATAGCATCCGTTTTAAGTCCTAGAGAAGGGACAGCTCATGAACGTAGACTTCAGGGTGACCAAAAAATCAAAATAAATGTTGATATAGGATAGGGTCCCCTCCTCCAGCAGGATCAAAGAAAGTAGTATTAAGATTATGATCTGTTAATATAGTGATGCCTGCTGCTAGGACTGGAAGAGATAATAAAAGTAATACAGCAGTAATTAATACTGATCCTAGAAATAAGGGGGTTTGATATTGAGATATTGCAGGGGCTGATATATGTTTGCTAAAGAAAGAAAGAACTGAAAGCTTGCACAGTATGGCTTAGATGTCCGGAGAAGAGTGAAGAGAAACATCCCAGGAATTCTGTCAAAAATCAGAAATACAACCTGTTCACCTTTATACCTGGGGTGAGACCGCTGTGCTCTCCTGATGGACTGTGTGAGAACTCGCTGGCTCTCTGCTCATGGAGATGAGTGTGGAGACCTTTGTGGTTATTTCTGTGTCAGATCCAAGTCAGCGCATTTCCTGCTTCTGCACTGTCCTGTTTCAGTGATTGCTAAGTAATACGTTTGCATTTTAATGGGTGCCTCAATGCAAGAAAATTTACAACTTGATTCTTGCCTTCAGTTCTTCAAAAAACATCATATTTACATTATTGTAGAAATATAATAGTGTAGAAATAATGAAGAAAAGATAAATGAAATGTCAGAAAATAAGTCATAAATTTCCTTGGGTTGGGAGCTTGTTTGGAGGGAAAAGTGGACTGCAGTGTTTAAAACCTGGTGAGGAATTTCACTAAGAAAGTAAAACAATTTCCTTACACAAAAATGACCATAACCAAAATATTTATGACATAAATATTTATATATAATTTATATATAAAACTATATAAAATATATTATATAAATATATACTATATATAAATATATAGTATATATAAATATATATACTATATATAAATATATAGTATATATAAATATATATACTATATATAAATATATAGTATATATGAATTATTTATAACATATATAAATATTTATATTTATGACATAAATATTTATATATAATTCCTTTTACTTCACATTATAAATCTCAGGTCTTCTTTATAGTGCTAAACCATTAGTTATCTTTAATTAGATACTATGCTAAATTTAAATATGGAGGTTTAAAATTTTTTTTTCTTTTTTTGTGGTACTGGGAATTGAATCCAGGGCATTCTACCTTTGTGCTATACCACCAGCCCTATTTCATTTTTTATTTTGAAACAGGGTTCAAGTTGCAGAAGGCCTTGCTAAGTTGCCCAGGCTGGCAGTGAACCTGTGATCTCCTGTCTCAGCCTCCCAAGTACTGGGATTAAAGGTGTGTACCACCATGCCTGGCTGGTTTAAATATTTTCTTACTTTTTTGTTAGTGATATTTCTAGACTAAATTGTTAAGCTGAGTTTATATGGGTTTAGGATAGTGGAATAAGCCGGGCGTGGTGGCGCACGCTTGTAATCCCAGTACTTGGGAGGCTCAGACAGGAGGATCGCAGGTTCGCAGCCAGCCTCAGCTACTTGTGAGGCCCTCTGCAACTTAGTGAGACCCTGTTTCAAAATAAAGAATAATATAGGGCTGGGGGTGTAGTTCAGAAGTAGAATGCCTCTGGGTTCAATCCCCAGTGCCCCCCCAAAAATAGAATAGTGGAATAATTTTTGCCCTTTATGTTATTTCCAATTTTAATAGATCTCTTTATCTTTGTGAAGGTAAAAGAAGCTGGTCCCAATTATATTATTTCTTCTTTTTCTTTTCCCCACAGGACATTATTTTTTCCCCTAGTCTTTGATTCTTAGAAGTTAGACCAACGTGGTTGATCTGTCAGGTAGAAAAGTTCAGTCATATATCTGACTATATTTTTGTATAAAATTTCTGCCATGTTCCAGCTATTGATTCTTATGCTATTTTGCAAGAAAGGCTCTTGATTATGTGGAATGAAAGTTGCTTTTTGTTGTATATTTGGATTTAAATAGTCGTTCTGACTTTATATGAGACATTGATTATCCTCTTCACCAACCGCCACCCATACACTGTTTGTTAAATGCTTGATATCTAATGTGTTTCTTTATTGAAACACACAAAACTAATGGCTTCATAATTAAAAAACTGATCTTTTGTCAGGACAATAAAATGTAAACTGTCTTTCAGGCAGATTAATATTCTCATCTTTATTGAATGAAGCCACTGTTTTCTCCTTAGGTTTAAATTATTAAATACCCACAGATCGGCTAAGCAGTGTGCATTTTCCTAAAGGTCACCAAATTCATTCAGTGGATGGAAAGTACCGATTACTGCGGTGTTCTACTTCCAAGCTATACCCTCATCCTCCCAAGTACTGGGATTGCAGGTGTGCGTCACCATGCCTGTCTATATGTTACTTATATTTATGTCTTGAGGGAGAGAAATACAGGAAATTATCTCATGTAGTCACATGTGTGCACCTTTGGCTTGTTCACTCAGTCTTTGTAAGTCCAAATGTCCATGTTGGAAAGCATGGCTATTGTACTATATTTTTTCCATTTTGTAAATATAAAGTTAGTATGACTTTCCCATTGTAAGAGGTTCTGAGTTGGTATCTGGATATACATTTGTGCACTTACCAATTTCCTATCATTGGGAAGGTTTTGCTATGATTTGCTTTAATGTGCCTGTAAAGATGTGTAGATTGTGGAAAACTAAAAATTTCATACAAGAAAAAAATCTTCTAGGGAAGGATACTTTTATATAGTTGAAGTTCCTAATTGTCTCTTTTTTCCAGTTTATCTTAAATATAATTTGGGGTAACCTTACCTTTCTTTATATGTGGGATAACTTTGGAAAGCCA
>PVJS01041759.1:0-17823 GCA_004027185.1 Glis glis
ATATGGTTACTTATTTTATATGATGAGGAGTCAGTCTGTGAACTCACCAGTGGGGGCTGTGCACTGGTGGGCTCTGTACCTGGTAGGGTCAACCAACTGCAAATCTATAATTTTTTAAAAATTTACATCTATAGTGAGCATGTACAGACTTTTTTTGGTTATTATTCCCTAGATAATATAGTATTGCAACCATTTACATAGCATTTACATTGTATTAGGTATTATAAGTAATCTAGACCCAGGCATGGTGGTGCATACCTGTAATCCCGATACTTGGGTGGCTGATACAGGAGGATCACAGGTTCAAAGCCAGCCTCAACAACTTAATGAGACCCTGTTTCAAATTTAAAAAATGAAAAGGGCTGTGGTGTATCTTGGAGGTAGAATTCCCCTGGGTTGAAGCCCCAGTACCATGTACACACACAAAAATTAATCTAGAAATGATTTAAAATATATAAGAGGGCTGAGCGTGGTGGCACACGCTTGTAATCCCAGTACTTGGGAGGCTGACACAGGAGGCTGAGACAGGAAGTTTGTGACCAGCCTCAGCAACTTAGTGAGACCCTATTTAAAAATAAAAAGGTAAAAAAATAAATAGGGCGGGGGATGTAGCTCAGGGGTAGAATACTCCTGGGTTCAGTCCCCAGTACCATACACACACACACACACACACACACACACACACACACATACACAAACATACAGGAGGATGCAACCACTATGCCAATTTTTAGGGATTTAATTATCCACAGTTTTTGTTATTTGCAAGAGATCCTGAAACAGATCCCTGGCATATTGAGGGACTATAGTATATTGTTTGAAATTACAAATGTAACCAAGAGGAAAAATAAAGGTACATACATACATACATACATACATTTATTTATTCATTTATTTATTTATTTATTTATTTTCTGGTAGTAAGGATTATACCCAGGGACATTCTACCTCCAAGCTACACCCCTCGCCCTTTTTATTTTATATTGAAACTGCATCTCAAAAAGTTGCTGAGGGTCTTACAACGTTGCTGAGGCTGGCCTTGAACCTGTGATCCTCTTGTCTCAGACTTTCAAGTACTGGATTACAGGCATGTGCCACCACACCTGGCTGGTAGTGTAATTTATTTAACACTGAAATGAAGAAAAGTTAAAG
The DNA here is from genome assembly GCA_004027185.1 of Glis glis. Taxonomy (NCBI): domain Eukaryota; kingdom Metazoa; phylum Chordata; class Mammalia; order Rodentia; family Gliridae; genus Glis; species Glis glis. The sequence goes on from PVJS01041759.1 coordinate 1,153, forward strand.
AAGTGGAGGGTAGTGTTAAGTGAGCTCAAATCCAATTTTTTATAGCTGGGACTTAGATCTTGTCTAGAGTGATACATCTAAAAATATATAGAGAGAATATAATCATTTTGAATCAGGGAGTTAAACATCAATAAATTGAAAAATGAAACTTAAGAAACGCTTGGCTCTAGGGACAGGGACTGTGACTTTTGTTCTATTTCCCTGGCCATTTCTTAACAGGCTCCCTCCTCCCACCACCTGTACGTACATGTTGCTGTTTTCCAGGAATCGGCCTGTGCCTCTGTCCCACACGCAGCACATGCCTAATAAATGGCTTCAACAACCACAACCACCTGTAGACTCACAAATCCCAAATCTCTTGTCTCTAATCTGATTGTTTTCCTGAATGCAAGATCTGCATTTTCAGACATGTCCTTCTACATGTCCCAGTACCACAGAAAACTTAACATGTTCAAAACAGAAGTCATCTTACTCATGATGTTTCTATATTCCTTTGTTTTTAATAGCTTCATAGAAATATAATTTACATATCATAAAATTCACTTGTTTTTGGTACTGGGGATTGAACCCAGGGGCATTCTACCGCCGAGCTACCCCCCCAGCCCTATTTTTATTCTTTATTTTGAAACAGGGTCTCACTAAGTTGTGGAGGGCCTCACTAAGTAGCTGAGGCTGGCCGTGAACCTGAAATCCTCCTGTGTCAGCCTCCCAAGTACTGGGTTTACAAGTGTGCGCCACCACGCCCAGCTCTAAAATTCTTTTTTTTTGGTGGTACCGGGGATTGAATGCAGGGGCATTCTACTTCCAGGCTCCACCCCCAGTCCTGTTTTTATTCTTTATTTTAAAACAGGGTCTCACTAAGTTGCGGAGGGCCTCACTAAGTAGCTGAGGCCGGCCGCGAACCTGCGATTCTCCTGTCTCAGCCTCCCAAGTACTGGGATTACAAGCATGTGCCACCATGCCTGACTAAAATTCACTTTTAAGTATACAATTCTTTGATGTTTAGTAAATTTACAGAGTTGTACAACCATTTCCACAATCCAATTTTGGAACAGTTTTATCATTCTAAAAAGACCCCTCATGCTCATTTGCAGTTACTTTCCTTTCCTGGCCTCAGACCCAGGCAGCCATCAATCTAACCTATATATTTGCTTTTTCTAGATATTTCATGTAAATGGAAATATATAAAATGTGATCTTCCATGACTGGCTTCTTTCAGTTAGCTTATTTTTGAAGTTCATCCATATGTTAACATGTACTAATACATAATTCCTTATTATTCCAAATAGTATCCATTGTATAGCCATTCCACATTTTGTTTATTCATTCATCAGTTTATAGACTTTGGATTGTTTCTGCTCTGGAGCCATTGTGAATAAAGCTGTTCTAAACATTCATATACAGGTCTTGGTGTAGACCTATGTTTCCATTTCTCTTGGATACATTTATATGATAAGTTTATGTTTAAATGTTTGTGTGTGTGTGTGTGTGTGTGTGTGTGTGTGTGTGTGTGTGTGTGTTACTGGGGATTGAACCCAGGGGCTCTGAGCTACACCTCCAGCCCAATTGTATTTTGAAACAGGGTATCCTTAAGTCGTTGAGGGCCTCACCAACTTGCAAGGCTGTCCTCAAACCTTCGATCATCTTGTCTCAGCCTGTAAAGTACTGGGATTACAGGCATGCACCACTACGCCTGGCTATGTTTAACTTTTTAAGGAACTGTCAAAGTGTCTGTACTATTTTATAGTCCCACTCACAGTGTATGCGTCTTCTTATCTTTGCTGAAACTTATTATCTATCATTTTTATTATAGATCGTCTAGTGGGTATAGCATAATATCTTATAGTGGTTTAATATGCATTTCCCTATAGCTATTCCTTTACTTGTTTAATTTCAGCAATAATTGAAAATTATCCTTGATTTTTCTTTCTTACCCTGCTCACCTATTCTGTGGGTGTACCTCCTAAGTATATTTTTAATTATCCCTTTCCGTTATACTAATTCCTATTGCTTTGTTTCTTCTCTGCTCTTGATTATTAAAATAGCCTCCAAACTGCTTTCTCCGATACTATTTCCTTTGCAGGTTCCAACCTATTTTCCACACAGCCATCAAAATTAATTTTATAAAATGCAGGTATAACCATGTTATCCCTTTGTTAAAAAACCCTTCAAAGGCTCCCTGAAGATAGTCTATAATATGAGCTCCGCTTGCCTCATGCTATATATTCTTGCCACTCTTTCTCCCATTGTCCCACCTTCCTATAAACCTACATGCCCTCCAAACACACACCTTGCACATATCCCATCCCTGCCCATGATCTACTTGTAATTATATGACTACCTTGGATCTTCTTTCTTCTATGCTTTTGAACATGCTGTTACATCTATCTGGAATGTTCATCTCTGTTTACAAACTTTTACTCATTCTTTAAGGTTAAACAAATAATACTACCTCTTGGAATCTTTCCCTGATTATCCTTAACATTTAAGCATTGTGTGTGTGTGTGTGTGTGTGTGTGTGTGTGCATGCGTGTTAATCTAGTGGCATACATAATGTATGCTTGTGAAAACATTAAGTTGAATCACATGAAATTATCCTTGTTCTAAGCAAGATATGGTTTATATGAGTCTGAGTCTCTGTGTCAGTCAGCTTTCTCTCACTGTAACATAATACCTGAGAAAATCAACTTAAAGGAGGAAAGGTCTATTTTGGCTCGTCCATAGTTTATTGGCTCCATTGCCTTTGGGCCTGTGGTGAGGTGCAACATCATGGTGGGAAGCGCAGAGTGGAGCAAAGCTGTTCACTTTGTGGCAGCTAAAGCAAAGAGAGAGAGGAATGGGCTTGGGTCCCAGTATTCCCCTCAAGAGCACCCCTCCCCTACCCCAATGACCTAACTTCCTCCAGCCCTACCTCCTAAAGATTCCACCACTCCCAATAACACCATCAGCTGGAGAGCAGGGCTTCAACATATCAGCCTTTGGGAGAACATTTACAATTCATTCCATAACAATGAGTCAGCCTAAAACACTGTTGTAATTACTTGTTTTTGTGTCTGTCATTCCCGAATCCAGCAAGAGACTGTCATTTAAGGCTAATAGGTCACTTGGTGCATGTTTGTCGATAGGTGAATGAAAAAATTGTTCTTAAATACCATGGCTTTCATTTAAAATGAAATGTTAGCTTTGAAAATCTATTTTCTACTTTGGAATCACTTGGCTCCAAAGGCTCTTTATTTACATTGTATAAAAAATACTCAATATAAAACTGTTATGATATGTCTCTTAATAAATATATCTTGAATCTCACGGATAAAGTTGCAGATTCACAGATTATTTCTCACATACAATTTAGTAGTCGTTTCTGTATTTGTAGCATAATAGTTTCATAGTTCAAATAAAACAATAAAAGATAATGATTTTTCATAAAAACATCATTTTGAAATTTTAGCATTGTAAGATAAAATTATTAATGTGTGTATGTATACATATATAATAATTATGGCTATGTAAAAATTGCCTTTGCATATAGGAGATAATATATAGTATTAAAAGGAATTGTTTTCAGAGTTTCAGAGTATATGACTATGAGTTTATTTATTTATTTTTATTTATTTATTTTTTTACTAGGGATTGAACCCAGGGGCATTCTACCTCTGAGCTATACCCCCAGCCCTATTTTATTTTTTACTTTGAAACAGGATCTCCCTAAATTGCTGAGGCTGGTCCCAAATCTGCAATCCTCCTGTCTCAGCTTCCCAAGTACTGAGATTATAGGCATGTGCCACCACGCCTGGCTTATTTTAATATTTTTTAAAAGAACAAAGTTTAGTTTATTAGTTTCTGCATTTTATTTATTTATTTATTTATTCATTCATTCATTTATTTTTGCGGTACTGGAGATTGAACCCAGGGGCTTCAACCTCCGAGCTACACCTCCAGCCCTATTTTTTATTCTTTATTTTGAAACAGGGTCTCACTAAGTTGCAGAGGGCCTCACTGAGTAGCTGAGGCTGGCCGCAAACCTGGATCCTCTGGTATCAGCCTCCCAAGTACTGGGATTACAAGCGTGCGCCACCACGCCCAGCTAGTTTCTGCATTTTATATGAGTCAAGTAGTAATGTTGCCTGAATTGTGGGGTTTTGTTTTTGTTTTTCGAAACGGTTTCACTAGATTGCTGAGCTTCTTGCTATGTTTCTGAGGTTGTCCTTGAACCTGCAATCCTCTTGTCTCCGCCTCCCAAGTACTGGGATTACAGGCATATACCACCACACCCAGCTTGAGTTATGATTTTGGGAAAGATAATCATCTAAATGCTTGACATAGTTTAGGTAATTATATGATGAAGAACTCTGTACTTCATTTAAACAAAATTATAAATTTAGATAGTTTTCAAGTAGTTATATTGTCATCAGTATTAGTCAAGTTCAATAATTATGTCATTTCAAATTGGACATGGTATTATGAGTTCTATTAGAACTATTATCTTCTTTCAGTTCTATAAGTTCTTCAAGTCATATAAGTTGTATGTGGTGTATAAGCGTTTGTGTGTGTGTGTGTGTTTGTGTGTGTGTGTGTTTATTTTTGTTTTCGCACCAGGGATTGAACCTAGGGGCATTCTACCTCCAGGCTACACCCCCAGCACTTCTTATTTTTTATTTTGAAATACGGTCTTGTTAAGTTGCTGAGACAGTCTCACTAAGTTGCTGAGGCTAGCCTCAAAACTGTGCTCTTCTTGTCTCAGCCTCCTAAGTACTGGAATTACAGGTGTGCACCACCATGCTCAGCTAGGAAATTATTTTTGTCCATTAGCTACACATAAAAATCCCTTTTCTCTACAAATTTACACAACACTCTTGAATTATCCAGACATGCAGAGATAACTAAGGAGTCTAAAGAATGTGGTTTATTCTATAACTTTAAAACTTGGACAGCCGGGTGTGGTGGCACACCCTTGTAATCCCAGTACTTGGGAGGCAGAGACCAGAGGATCTGGGTTCGCAGCCAGCCTCAGCTACTTAGTGAGGCCCTCCGCAACTTTGTGAGACCCAGTTTCAAAATAAAGTATAAAAAATAGGGCCGGGGGTGTAGCTCGGAGATAGAATGCCCCAGGGTTCAAGCCCTGGTACCGCAAAAAAAAAAAAAAAAAAAAACTTGGACAGTGATTTGGAAGTGCAGCTTAGTATTACTCCTTTTCTAAGTAAAATTCTGCTCCATTTGCAACTCTGAACATGTAGACTGAAGGGGTGGTTCCCTGGACTGTGCCTGACCTCTGTGCACACCTTGGTCGGCCTCAACCTCGCCCACACTGCAGCCATATAAATCAGATTTTTGACATTTATAAAACGCAAGTCACAGCTGCTATGGTCTGCAATGTTCAAAAATGTTTTAAATGCTGCATATCTAACAAAATTTATTTTTTGTGTGAATGTAAGTTTTTATTGAGGTAAGCCCTATTTGTTTTGGAAAAAAGAAACTCAGAATGAGCCAGTGATTATTTCAAATCTAAAAGTTTTAATGCATATGTGTACTCTCTCTCCCTCTTCTCCCTATCCCCTTCCCCTCTCCCCTTCTCCCCGCCTTTTCCATAAAAGAAAGAAAGTGATTGGCTTTGGGAGATTTTTGTTATTATATCTGTGCTAATAGGAAGTCTTAGATTACGATTTCTGTTATAAAACCTTTGTATTTGAGTCTGGAGTAAATTGCCTTTATAAAATGAAATTGAGAGCTTATAATAATAATGTAAGTATAAATACATCATTTCTTGAAATATATTTTTAAATTCCTTTGTTTCTGTTATAGCAGAAAACTTTGCACATAAGCATGCCTCATTAGCTACTTTGCTTTGCCAGATGCCAGACATTTTTTAAAAGAAAGGCACATATAAATGTTGTATTGATAAATGTAATGTGCAATCTATGGTATACTTAAAAGTGCTTTTATAAATGTTTTAAAGGTTCTATAGAAATGCAAAAATTTTAAATGCTGTTAAGAGATTTTACTATAGTATGTTTGACCATTTTCAATAAATTGAAAACTGGAAGTTACTGATTGTATCTACAAGTCAGATTATTAATAAATAGGTTTTGTGAGAAAGCAAAAAGTCAATTCAAGTTTTCAATTTTATTTACTGCCTCATATCTTTAATATATAATCTGATATAGCACACTATATTAAAAATGCCTATCAGGTTTTTCTTCAGGGAAAGTTTTGAGATTAAATTACATTACTTAGGCAATGCTTTATATTTAGTGCATTTATACTTTTTAATGCTGATTTTTTAGTTTTCTCTATTCTGATTTTTATTGATATATGTGTCTAAAAGTAGATGCTCTAATTTTGTCAGTCACATATAAATGTCTTATTTGAAACATTTAAGAATATTACTATTAGAATATTTGACATCTTATACCTTCAAAAGATAGTAATTTTTTCCTAAATTATTAATTTTAAACTATTTTAGGTGCTGTTTTTCAACCCTAATCTTTTGACCACGAATGAAACTATTTAAAAATTAAGATGCCAACAGGTAATTTCTTGTAAGTTCATACTTTTGTCAATGTGTGTCATTTAGCAATAGAATAACAAATGTTTATTAATACAGGGCTATATTGTTCCAAAATCATCCCAAAAAATGAAGTACTTTGGTTTTGAAAGACTTCATGTTTAACATTATTTTTTATTTTAGATTTGTTTTATTGTTTTTTTACAAACTGACCAACTCTAGCTTACTCTATATCTGATATTAACTTCTCAAATAATAACTGAATTGAATCAAATTAAAAATAAAAATAGATTCAGAGATAGTCATTCAGGTTAGATGAATTTTCTCTATTGATAAAATACTAAGTATTAAGATATTTCTAGTTGTTTCTAGTTATAATCCATTTAAAAACAGGGCATTAATTTCAGCTGTGATAAAGTTATAATCAACCCTCAATAGAAAATTGTATATGTTGACTTCGATGATTCTGATGTAATATTAATTAAAATTTTATTTGTTGGCCAAGTTATTTCTGAAAAATTGAATAATATTATTAAAAGTTGTTTGATTATAAAGAAGCATGACATTGTGTAAGAAAAAATTTCTACAGGAATGATTTGGCTGGTTTGTTTTCATTTCACCAAGGAAGTTCTTCATAATTTTGTTTTCCTCTACATTTTTATACTTTTATAGTTATAATACGATACTGAAATAGGTTTTACTCAATTCTAAAGTAAAAAGTTTTAAATTTTCAAATTCTGATTGTGGAGATATCTGGCTTATAACAATTATGTCTTAATAGGTATTGGCATCTTAGTGGCAAAATGTTGGGAAGGCTTTTCTAAATTAGTATACTACCTTTGAAATGCTGAGTTGGATGCCATGTAGGAGTAATGCCATTTTTGTCTTCATATTAGATGACTTTAGATCATTTTTAGACCAAAAAAATCAGGAACTAACAATGTGCAGGGTTTGTGTGTGTGTGTGTGTGTGTGTGTGTGTGTGTGTGTAGTAGTGCTGGGTATTGAATCCAGGGGTGCTCTACCACTGAGCTACATCCCCAGTATTTTGAGACAGAGTCTTGCTAAATTGTCCAGACTGGCCTTGAACTTGTAATCCTTCTGTCTCAGCCTCTCAAGCACTGGGATTACAGGTGTATGTCACCAGCTTGGCAACAATGTGCAATTTTATAACAATATAATTCTCCTTTTAAGGCCAAAAGATAAACTTTTCAACAATTTTCTAATCATAAAGAGTAGTATAATGACTCAATGAATCTGACTATAGTTACTTCTAATTTTTTCTATGCAATGGCTTAGGTATCCAGGAGTGAGGAAGGGATTTTTTTTTTCAAAGACAGGGAGTTGGGGAGGTAAGTATGGAAGGAAAGAGAGGTAAGAGAGGTACCAAGGGAGAACAGGAAGGCAAAGAGGTGAAAAAAGATAAAGGAAAAATCAAAGATAAAGAAGGTGGTGAAGATGGAAAAAGAGGAGGGAGAGAAAGGAAGCAAGAGAGAAATGAAGATTTATTTTCTTAATATTCTGGAAGTCTTGGCTATATATTTAGCACCAACTTAGGTTTTTAGTTTTACTTTAGACCTTTAGTCTTTACAATTACTATCTATTACCTAAAGTCCTCTTGCAAATCAAAACCTTATGAGATTGTATTATCTTTAGTGTTTGACATTGATTGTTATATATAAGAATATTACAAGATAATTTTGGAAATCAAATTTATTATTAATTATTATTATTATTATTATTATTATTGTTGCTGTACTGGGGATTGAACCCAGGGGCATTCTACCTCTGAGCTACACCCCCAGACCTATTTTTATTCTTTATTTTGAAACAGGGTTTCTTAGGTTTCTCACTAAGTTGCAGAGGGCCTCACTAAGTAGCTGAGGCTGGCTGCGAACCCAGATCCTCCGGTCTCAGCCTCCCAAGTACAGGGATTACAAGCATGCGCCACCATGCCCGGCTTTAGAAATCAAATTTATTTTAATTATTTAAATTTTTTACACCACAATTTCAGATTATAATGTATTTAAAACCTAAAAGAAAAATTAAGAATCTAAATGCAGCCTTAGAACAGGAAAGCTCCAAATAATACTGTAGAATCTCTGTACTAAATGACAAAGAGCTGCTTATTTTTATTTACTTATTTATTTTTGAGGTACTGGGAATTGAACCCAGGGACATTCTACCTCTGAGCTACACCTCAGCCCTGTTTTATTTTTTATTTTGAAACAGGGTCTCACTAAGTTGCTGAGAGCATTGCTTAAGTTGCTGAGGCTGTCCTCGAACCTACAAGTCTCCTGTCTCAGCCTCCCAAGTACTAGGACTATTAGCAAGCACCACCACTCCTGGCTGGTACCTATTTATTCTAGAACCCTAATCACTGCCTTTTAATCTTACTAATGTAGAGATTTCTTATTTCTGTTATATAGCTTCTAAATCCATTATAATTAATGACAATATCTTTGGGATGGATTCATCTTTCTCTCAAAGTCATAGACATCCTTGCCTATGAGAAAAGGAATAAGATTCTTTCATTTTGAGAAAAATGAATTCATTCTAATTTTTAGAATTGCTGCTTCATTCTAAGTCTAGTTATTCCTGGTCCTGGTTGTATCAGAAGAACTTTAATGTACCTTTCTCTATCCTATATGTATATGTGTTTTAGATCACGAGGAGCCCTGTGGTCCCAGTCACAGGTCATTTTGCCTGAATGGGGGGATTTGTTATGTGATACCTACTATTCCCAGCCCATTTTGTAGGTGAGTGAAATGGACTGGGGGGAGAGGGTAATTTTATTTTTTTGTCATCTACTGACTTCTTTGAGACGTGATAAAACGTTTGAAAGTAGAAAATGGAAAAGTGTGGGAAATACTTTTCATATCCTCTTTAAGTAGGACAGAAGTATGCTTTTAAAACAAGACAAAAAGAAAACAAAATAGCAAATAAAAATCTCATTCAACAAGATGTTTATTTTTAAATTGGCATTGGTAGTTTCTAGTCTAGACATATTTTTAATAATTGTCTACTTTAGTGAACTGTTAATTTCTAGCGATTTAGGGACAGCAGTCTATGTTTAAATTACTGGCAAAACTGCTGGAGAATTCACTAATGTAAAAAGCCTAATAAGAGACACTTTGAGTTTAGAATACATAAATACAGAATAACTGAGTAACAAAATTTACACTTGATATATTAAAAAGAAAATAGTTAAGCTTTTCTAATGTTGGTAGCAAATAAAATGGAAAGGTTTCTTAGCCACTTTTGTTTTAAAATAATATGATTCATTTTAGGAGTATAGATGTACCAAAAAAATCAATAAGACTTCAAAATAGTACTTGTATAGTTGGCTTCCTGTGCGTCTAGTTGACTAGGCTTTAAGGACTATGAGCATTTTAGTACATGAGTTAGCAATGTAGTACTACCAACGAGGCCCATGGACTTTGTGGAGTGGTCCCCAGGTAACCTCAAGATATTTTCTTTTCTTTTTTTTTTTTGGCGGTACCGGGGATTGAACCCAGGGGCGTTCTACCTCTGCGCTACACCCCCGGCCCTATTTTTTACACTTTATTTTGAAACCGGGTCTCACGAAGTTGCGGAGGGCCTCACTAAGTAGAGAGAGAGAGACAGGGAGAGAGAGAGAGAGCTGAGGCTGGCCGCGAACCCGGATCCTCCGGTCTCCACCTCCCAAAGTACTGGGATTACAAGCGTGCACCACCACACCCGGCAACCTCAAGATATTTTCTAACTTGTATGAATTACTTATTTGTTCTTTAACTGAAATGAGAGATAAAGAATCTAGATTTAAGATCTTATTAAATAAAAGGATAAAAACAGTGAAATTCATGGGAAAAGTTAAAGATACTGGGATTTAGTTTGGAGGAGGCAATGAGACATATAAGTAACCGCATCCTTTCTTAGAAAGTTTTTAGGGCCGGGCGTGGTGGCGCACGCTTGTAATCCCAGTACTTTGGGAGGCGGAGACCGGAGGATCTGGGTTCGCGGCCAGCCTCAGCTCTGTCTCTGTCTCTGTCTCTCCTTCTCTCTCTCTCTCTCTCTCTATCCTTAGTGAGGCCCTCCGCAACTTCGTGAGACCCAGTTTCAAAATAAAGTATAAAAAATAGGACCAGGGGCGTAGCGTGGAGGTAGAACGCCCCCGCGTTCAATCCCCGATACCGCAAAAAAAAAAAAAGTTTTTAGGGTTTTCATATGGGGATAGTGCCTAATTTTTCCTCTCGAATATATACAGACTAAAAATTATTTACCGCTCACCATATGTCTCAACAGTTTGTTTTTGTTTTTTAATCTATTTATCAAGATATAATTTACATATGATGAACTGTACTCACTTAAACCACACAATTGATGAATATTAGCAAATATTTATACCTGTGAAACCACCACCACCTTCACATCAAGATATGGAACATTTCTATTGCCACCCCCAATTTTGTTGCTGACCCTGTTCTTTATTTACATGTTAATATTTTATTCTCACAAAAGCTTTGGAGAAAGGAAGCAGTGGAACCTTAAGAAATCATAAAGTAACTAGGAAATGAGAAATTCAGTGACTTTCCAAAGGTCATATTATTAATGATTTCCAACCCCAAAGGCGGTTTCATTTTTCCCTCTTGAAATTGTGGAACCAGTAACAAGACTGAGTACTGACTGAGTGGTGCAGGAGACTTTTTTTGGCCAAGAATAGAAGTGGGAGATAAACTCGCAACTCAACTTCAGTCTCTTGGGGATCAGGAGGTTATAGATACAGGATAAGGGAAATGGAGGGAGAGGAGGAATATTCATTTCTTTTACTATAACAAAGTTAGAGGTTATCTGGTGGTCACTTTGGCAGCCATCTTAGATCCAGGCAGTTTCAGCCAACCCAACTGAAAGAGAACTCCTGGCCTTCAGCCATCCAGTTATCAAAGATGAGCAATATTAGGACAGGGTAAATATTCAATGCGGCCACCCAGGCAGTACAAGGCCAGAGCAGGGTAACTATAGCTAGGAAGAAAGGAATGGCCCTTAGATTCAACTCTCAAGGTTTGCTTAACTTTGTAATATGTTCATTCTGAATTCTTTCCAAGGGTATAGGGCACATGGCATTTATACAAGGAAATTAAAATGCTTATCAGAAGTTATACATTTAATAATTAAGAGATACCAACATTTTGTGTCTTGATCTTGGTGGTGGCCACAAATTGGCCTTTGCACCTTTGTCAAAAATGGTTAATATATCCAAGGAAACTATATATACATACATAATGTTTATACCATATATATTAACATACATATATGTATATAATATACATATCAGAGAAAATATGTACTGCACTTCTTTGGGCTTCCTTCTACTACCCATTCCATATTTCCCTTGTTTTCATCTTTAACCTTAGTAGGTTTCTTACCTGATAGAGTGACCTGAATCATCTTTCCTAGAGGTTCTGAGCCCTCAATAATCCTGCCTTGTTTGGGTTACTGTAGTTTACCATTAACCTATATGATTGATAATAAATATATTGACAGTATTAAGAGGCATCCCAAGGAATTCCCTGGGATCTTGGTATAGTCATCCTTCCCCCATTATAAAAAAGTAACTCCTGTCCCAGCCTCCCAAGTACTGGGATTATAAGCGTGCGCCACACAAGACAGGAGGATTGCAGGTTCGCAGCCAGCCTCAGCTACTTAGTGAGGCCCTCCCACCTAGTGTGACCCTGTTTCAAAATAAAGAATTAAAAACAGGGCTGGGGATGTAGCTTGGATGTAGAATGCCCCTGGGTTTAATCCCCAGTACCGCAAAAAAAAAAAAGTAACTCTATTTCCTTTTGTCAGTTGGGACCAACCTCTCAAACCAGTAGAGTAATCCCTTCTTCCCGTCGATTCAGTGGGTCTTTGTTTCATTCAGAGCCACAAATGATCAGTTGAGAGTCTTTCATTTAAATAGACCATTGTTATATTCCCTGATGGAATCATTCTCCTCCAGAGTATTAAGATCTCTGAACTACATAGACATAGAGCTTAGAATTGTTGGGATGGAAATAAAAATTCGGTTATTAGGTGTAATAGTGACTGAAACCACTACCCAGTCTATTTCTTAGACTCATGCATTCTGATGAAGAGGGAGATGGCACCAAATGATAATCTCTGATTCGAAGCATATACTGCATCCTGTATGAAACCCCATTCTGAAGGGGATTGTCTAACGACCTGCATCATTTCATCTTTAATTAGTCTAGGTGCTGCTGAGTGATGGCATGTGTAGTCAAAATCAGTTTCTTGGGTAGGAGCTCAGAGCTGCATGTATTTGGTTATAAAATTAGTTTCATGATCAAACCAATGTGTGGAATACCATGATGGTGGCTAAGGCATTCCGTGAATCCATAGGGGTAGTGCTAGCAGAGAGAAATGTTTCTATGAGTAAAGAAGGCAAATCCATATGCAGAATATATCTCTTCAGCGAGAACAAATCTTTGCCTCCCTCCATGATGGAAAAGGTACAGGGTAATCAACCTGTCACCCCCAGGAAATGGCTCCATATCAGAGGCATTGTTCTCTGCATTGGCAGACTTGGCACTCAGTAGAAGCATTGTCCAGGTCCACTCTGATAAGGGGGAAGTCCACATGGTTGAGTCCATTCACATCCTTCACTCTGCCACCATAGCCACCTTGTTGCTGACCAAGCACTAGGGCAGCTGGGGGAAGAGAGTGACTGGCAGAGTGTGGTATTTTGATTACTAAGAATACATCATCTGTTTATTAAGAGCCTCCTCTGCAGTGAAAATCATTTGGTTGGCAGTGTCACATGCACACAGATATCTTCACAGTTTGAGCCCATTCTGAAACATTCATTCACCTACTTCTCTCCCCAGATTTCCTCATTGATTTCATTATTACCATCCCTGACCATCCAGACAAATTATTAACAACTGCTCATGGATCTGTGTAGACCCATACTTCCAACCATCTTTCCAGATAAAGTAGAAAGTAAAAGTTCTGCCCATTGGAAGGATTTTCCTTCATCACTACCCAGTAGGGTCAGAGCTCTACAGTAGGGCTGTAATGCTGTACCTGTCCACTTTTAGGTGGTGCAGCATATTGTTCAAACTAGGCTTGAACATTTTCTTCCTCAGTCAGCTATTGTAAGGAACTCCCTAAGAGGCTTGTAGGTGTGGAATGAGTAAGAAAAGATAATGCAACAGAAGTCAGAATCTGAACTACCTGGTCATGTAATATATTTGTGTCTTCTAGATTTCTCTGTACTTGGTCTCTTATATGCCATTTCCATTAGACAGTGCTTGCCATTGTACACGCTCAAACTAATGACTAGTTGAGTCAGACAGCATCCAGTTCATAGGGGAAGCTCAGGCTACATGGTCATCAAATGTCCCATGGTGGCAACACTCATGTTGATATGTGGTCTGCAATGGATAACAACCACAAAACTTTCCAAAGATACAGGTGCTGCCCACACTAATGTATTTACCATTAATAAAGGAATATCTTCTAAGGCAATGATATGGTGAGGTGGATCTGCAGATTATACATAAGTCTGCTCCAGCAGTCTTATCTTCCTAAGCCTTTATGTTCCCTACTCTGTAGCATTCCATGGAAGTTAACAGCATTTCAATTTAATTAATCCACTGAGTCTAAGTTTGGTCATCTAAGTAAGCCTTTAGCTCAAACAGCAGGAAGTGGCTCTAAGATGTAAAATCTGGAATTTCTAGGAAGTGCCCCTGTATCAATAAACACATCTTTCCTTGGTCTGATACCCTTAGAATCCAATCCAGCACATATCCCCAGGATAGACACACACACACACACACACACACACACACACACACACACAGATGTCATTCTTGTAGTGTGTGAGCTGTCTCCTCTTGGGTCCTAGTGTATACATTACTCCTTATAGTATGCTAACATTTGACCCTAGTTTTTGATCTAGTGGGAATAGGAAGTGGTTTGAGTGGGCCTTGAAGATGAGTGTTCCCTTGTGAGGTATTTGCCTAGGCGGGGATGCTTCCAAGTGAAAATCAGAGGATTTTTAAGCAAAAGAAAGCTACTATCCTCAGACACAGAAAGGTCAGCCCCTTCCATTGGATACAAAGCCTCAGAGCAACTTGGGAATTTGAGATTGTTGCTTTCATATGGCCTAGCAGATGTCCCTATTTCCAGTTTCAGGGACTCGTTCTCTATCAATTGGTGCCTTGATATTCACATCAGAAGCTAACAAAACTGAATCCAACTAGTATTGTAGATCAGAAGCCTGAACAAGTAAATTTTATATTGGATTTTCAGCAAAATCATCCCTGTGGCTAAAAGAAATGGAGTATTTTAGAACTCTTATGGGATCTTTCTGGTTCTCAGATCAGGATATGAGCTTGTCTTGTTTTATTTCTGTAAATGCTCTAATGCATGAAAGACAATCTATCCCACACTATGTGGTCATCATTACTATCATAACATCAAATGCTCCCAAGGTACTTACTTCATCACAACTAATTGTGATACTACTGCATGTCACAGATTAATTAGGATCCTATATCCTGTTATCAAGAAATTTATCCTGGTGCTTAATCCTTTGGGCATGACAAAATCAATCCCCAAATTTTATCTTTGAGGGTTATATTAATCTGTTTTCTGTGGCTATAACAAAAGATATGATCAGAGGCAGCAACCAGTGGTCCACACCACAGATAACTGATATTTGGTGGGCAGGGTTCTTTTTGCGCATCCTGGCTCCAGCAAGCTGTGGGCATTCTGCTCTAGAAACATACACAGCCAGGCATAGTGGCACACGCCTATAATCCCAGTAATTAGGAGGCTGAGACAGGAGGATCACAGGTTCAAGGCCAGACTAAGCAACTTAGCAAGATCCTGTCTCAAAATAATACTGGCTGGGGGGTATAGCTCAGTGGTAGAGCACCACAGAGTTTGAGGCTCAGTACAAAAAACAAAACAAAAAATGTACACAGCTGACTACCATAGGACTGGAGAGCTGCCATTGTGCTGAGAGCTGAAATTGACCACAATTAACCATCCATTTCTTCTGCTGGAAATTGCAAGCCTTCTGTAGACTCCCAGAGTTCCAAAAGCATTACATCAGACAAATTCTGCCAGTGAATTTGTCTAGGTGAGGAGACAGATTCTGGGGCTTCTTACTCTGTCATCTTCCCAGAATTCTCATGACGAATTTTTTACATAGAAAACAACCCAGTAAGCCAGGCGTAGCTGCACACACTTGTAATTCTGTACTTGGGAGGCTGAGACCAGAGGATCCGGGTTCGCAGCCAGCCTCAGCTACTTAGTGAGGCCCTCTGCAACTTAGTGAGACCCTGTTACAAAATAAAGAATAAAAAATAGGGCTAGGGGTGTAGCTCGGAGGTAGAATGCCCCTGGGTTCAATCCCCAGTACCGCAATAAATAAATAAATAAATAAATAACCCAATAGTGTGGTCAACTTTTCATTTAACGTTATCTCATAGATGCTATTTTATATTGTATCGTATTGTTCACAGTGATTATTTTAATTCCTGTGGTTATATTTTATAGGTTATTTAATTGTGTTTCACAGCACATAATGAGAAATGACTAGATATTTGTGGAAGGAGTGAGCCTCTTTGTACATACGGGCTTTTTTCTTTTAAGTTATTTCCTTTGGCTGAGTTTCTGGGCCTGTTAGTCAAAGGTGTGGATCTTTTTATTGCTCTGGTTACTTATTTCCTTGGTAGACAGTGTGGGCTTTTGCTTAAGAACACAGGGTTTGTATTTAAAGCTGTATGAGGCTGGCTTTGCCTGTACACGGTGTATGTTGCTGAAATAGTTGTTTTACCCCTCTGAGTCACAGTTGCTTTGTCTAGGAAATTGGAGAAACAATAGTTCCTTTGCACAAAAATATTATGAGAAATTCAAACACCATTAATGTTCTTATTTTTTTGATTCTTTATTTTTTCTTCCACTCTTTGGTCTTGATTTACTTTAGCTTCTTAAGCTTATTGGTTTTTAATCTTTTATCTGTCTTAATATAATGTTTTTTTTTTTCGGTACCGGGGATTGAACCCAGGGGCGTTCTATCTCCGCGCTACACCCCCGGCCCTATTTTTTATACTTTATTTTGAAACCGGGTCTCACGAAGTTGCGGAGGGCCTCACTAGGTAGAGAGAGAGAGAGAGA
>PVJS01041760.1:0-17823 GCA_004027185.1 Glis glis
CTCTCTCTCTCTCTCTCTCTCTCTCTGTCTCTCTCTCTCTCTCTCTCTCTCTACTTAGTGAGGCCCTCCGCAACTTCGTGAGACCCAGTTTCAAAATAAAGTATAAAAAATAGGGCCGGGGGCGTAGCGCGAAGGTAGAATGCCCCTGGGTTCAATCCCCGGTACCGAAAAAAAAAAAAGGGGAGGGATTGACAAACAGAAAAAAGGAGAAAGTGCAGAGAAAATGAAAGCCTCATTGGAAGAATCATTGTGATGTAGGTGATACTACTAGGACTTCCAACTTTCACATACATAAAAACCACCTGGGAAGGGGAGAGACACTTTCTCAAGTTCCTTCTTCTAGAGAATCTGATTCTTTTGGCTGTTGCTGAGGAGTGGGGACCGGAAACATTTGCAAGACGCACACTATGTGAATCAGACCCAGAAGTCTTGGCAGAGACCACAGATGGAGAAACACTTTGACAGTCTCAGAAAAAAAAAAGTAATATAAAGAGAAAATAGTCAACACAAATCCTAAGAGGCAGGGGATAGGCGAGACACAGG
The DNA here is from genome assembly GCA_004027185.1 of Glis glis. Taxonomy (NCBI): domain Eukaryota; kingdom Metazoa; phylum Chordata; class Mammalia; order Rodentia; family Gliridae; genus Glis; species Glis glis. The sequence continues at coordinate 544 of PVJS01041760.1, forward strand.
ATTCAAAGTTAATAGAAGTCCAAATATGAATTATATTACAAAATCACACAATTTGTGATGTATTATAATTAACAATTATGATTCCTTGTTTACTTATTGTTTATTCCTTGCCTATTTCCATTAAAATGGCTACATATATTCACACACATTTGGTAAGGAAAATACATATTATCTATTTTAAGAGACGCTATCTAGATGTCTGGGGAAAGGGAAGAGAGAAGTGATGAAACGTATAGCACCTGGTCTACCTGTGCGGCCAGCGTGAGTGGCGTGTGCCTTCTGGGACTCCAGAGCCTCCTGTAATCGCTTACTTATAAGTCTCTTATTTCTGAACAATTTCTAGCTGCTGAGATCTAGGGGTTCATTCAGGTGTATGATTCTAAATGGATCAAGTCTGGTAGGGTAAGAAACACACAAGGAAATGAATCATTACTGATAAAACTTCCTGCTTGAGGAGAAGGAATGTAATAAATATTTAACTTTAAGGAAGATAAATGAGAGGATTTCTGTTTTAAGGGGATTTTTTTAAACTACTTGAAGTATGAAGTCCAATAATTACTTTTAGTACTAAGTAAAATAAATTATTAGCAATTAAAAAAACCTGAGTGGTGATAAAAATAATGGGTGTGATTATTTAATCATTACAAACTTTTAAAATGGTATGTCTAGTCTTTCAAGTACTGAATCACATGTATCAAGAGAGTCACTGCCCCAAGGAACACATAAAATGAATTTAAATGACCAATTAATATGAACAAAAAGCATAGTATAATATGTGTAATACATTTTAACATTGCAAAATATATCATTCTTTTTACATTCAACAAAACTTTTTAGTTAATGCCCTCAATATCCATTCCGTCATATGTTCTGTGACAAAAGCTGTGCATAGATGATATTTTTTTCAGTAGTATCTTCTTAGATTATTTCACTAAAACACATGATATAATTAAAAAATTTTCTTAAGAAGTGCAACCAACTGCATGAAAAGAAGAACAAACTGCATGAAAATATCTTCGAGTGAAAAAAAAAAACAGACACCAGTAAACCATTGCCTTTTTAAAGCATCATTTCCCCCTGTAATTCAAAATTCCTTTCCTGCTCTCTGCCCCACAGTCCCATGGGCCACTAAGCTGCCAGCAAGAGCCATAATCATGGGCAGCGCCAGCCAGACACGAGGTCAGGGTGCGCTGGAGGCCAGCATGGGCTGATGGAAGGACCGGGCCTTCCTCCCCGCGGGAAAGGCTCCCCTGCACGGTGAAGATTAGCAGAGATTTGACTTGAAAGCCAATTACTTGTGAAAGGGAAGCAGATGTCAAGGGAAAAGCTCAAAGGGATATGGAAATAGTAACCATTGCTTTTTTTTCTTAAATAGTATATGCTCAAAAGAGTAAAAACAACCAAAAAACGACAACAAACCTCCACCATCAGAATGCACAAGAGGGAAACGTTCAAGATAACCTGAATCCTAGGTGAAACTACTCCTTTAAAAGATGTTTTTTGTAAATAAAGTAATAACAAAAGTACCTGGACTGATATACCGAAATGCATAGTTTCTGATAGAACAGAATGAAGTTGTATGGGAGTTAAATACACTGAAACTTGCCCACCACTGAGTTGAAAAAAACCAAGCAAAAGGGTTGGGCATGGTTTTGGGGTACAAGGAATTGGACTCCAGGGTCCACTTACCCCTAACCTATTTGCAAAACCTGCTATTAGTGGCCAGTGACAGGGGCAGGGGGTGAGTTGGAGAAATGTGAAGACTTTTCCCTTAACAGCATATTGGCAACTAGTGTTATATAATTTCCTTTTACTGACCACAGAATTGCTAGTCATTATAGCTTTCAGGCACTGTGCATTGTTGCTGTCATCCATTACCATGCACAATAGAGTTTACCACAAATAAGATCCTGGAACTTTAAACAGTGAAATCCTAGGAAAATACTGCCAGGGTAGAGCAATAGTTCAACAGGATGATGTGTGACTTTCTATGGGAATTTACAATAAATGCAGGATCATGATGATGATTAAGGGTATTTGGAATGTGCCTTTGAGTAAAAAAATCAAAATAAATAATAATGAATCAAAATACCATACATCAATATTTTTAATGATTCCATGCAAAAGGTACTTATTTATGCCAGTCATTTTATTTTATCCTTAACATCCTGGATTCAAGTTGGAGTTACTGGAAGGTTTGATTTCATATTCCCCATTTTTCCTTTCTTTCTTTACTCCTTAAATATCCAGGGTAGATGAACTGAATTCTACTCCCTTCACCACACACAGATTAAAATTTTTCTTCTCAAAAGGGCTCTGAAAAGCTAAACCACACTAACAATGACCTTGATACTCTACCTCTTTCAAAACAGTGGCAATTTCAGTTTTAGAAGGCTTGCATCAAATGATTAATCCAAAGCCGGGCATGGTGGCACATGCTTGTAATCCCAGTACTTAGGGGGCTGAGGCAGGAGGATCGCAGATTTGAGGTCAGCCTCAGCAACTTAGAGAGACTCTCAGCACTTAGTGAAACCCTGTTTCAAAATAGAAAAAATAAGAAAGGCCTGGGGTGTAGTTCAGAAGTAGAATGCCCCTGGATTCAATCCCCAGCACCACAAAACAATAACAACAACAATAAAATTGCTGTAAAACAAGAATTCCTGAATGTTTTCTCCAGAATCTCCAAACACAGTTCCTATTGGCTTCTTCTTGCTGCCACAAGTCAGACCACTGGCATATTTTCTCATTTTTCCTTATTAAAATGCCAAGATTCTTGGGAAGGAATATTTATTATGCCTCATTAGCCAATAACACACAAGTTGAATTTCTATGATCCTTTCCTCTCTGAGAATTAATCAAAAGTGGACTCATTAGTAAACAGGATGGTGAGATACACTCCAAGGGGAATGGAGGTTCATTTATTGGTGTTACTGAAGGCCAAGCACACACCATATGTATGCAGTACAGTGCTACGCATGTTATTCTGTTTAATCTTAAGTGACATAATGCAGGTAGTTTTTTTCATTTTGTAAGTGAGAACACTGAGATTCAGAGAGGTGAAGCTAATCATTACAGCTCACAAGTGGTGGAGATTCATTCAACCCAAGAGATACAGAAATACAAAAGCTGAAGGCTGCAGGGATACAAGCTCCACTTGGAGTCAGCAGAGCTGGCCGTGCCGCCAGCGCTCAAGACTGGAGCAGGAGCAGATCTCTGAGTTCCTGACTCCCAGCCCAGTCTTCCCCGACTAGACCACACAGAAAACCCTGATGTAGCAGGAACAGGGTTTGGCTCTTTTACCTTCCAACCTACAATGAGCTCCATAATCATTTCTGGTCTTTCATTCTGGTCTGGGATGACCAGAGACAACCTGCTCAGTGTCTCCTGCGGAACTGGTGGGGGGAAGGGAGCATCAGAAAGTGGGTTCCCTCTGCAAATGCCTTTTTAAAAGTAGCCATTAGTCCTTCAAGGCAATTGTTATACATGGCGCTGAGACTTGATGTGTGGGGTCGTGCGAGAGGCCTGGCATAGATGGTGAGTTTTCTTCAGGCATGGGGACATGGGCCTGAAAGGACCAGAGTTAATAAGATCACAAGACCAGCAGGAGAAGGGAGGATGAGGGCTGAAACAATTTAAATGAGACATGGCCTATCAGTTAAAACAATAGAAAGTCTAGAAAACATCTGCTTTTTACTTGTTGGTGTTACAAATCTGCTCCGAAATGTATCCTCATAAGTCAGCTCCTTCAACCTATCAAATAACTTAATCAAGTGGTACCAAAAAATTTAATCAAGTTCAAATTAAAGTTTTTTTTAAGTTCAAATTAAAGGTAAACAAGGAGATTTTCTTCCTTCCTTTCCATTCCTCCTTTCTTTCTCTCTCTCCTTCTTTCCTTCCTTCCTTCCTCCTTCCTTCCCTCCCTCCCTCCCTCCCTCCCTCCTTCCTTCCTTCCTTCCTTCCTTCCTTCCTTCCTTCCTTTCTTCCTTCCTTCTTTTTCTTTCTTTTTTGCACTATGGATTAAACCTAGGGCCTCACACTTGCTAGGCAAGGGCTCTACCACTGAGCTACAACCCCAGAACCAAGATTTTCTTACTAAATGAAATAATTTTCACAATCGTGTTTGAAGCCAACCCACTCTCCCAGTTCATGCGGCTGTGGATCAAGATGACTGTGCTGCTTCATGGGTAATTTTTCCTCTCACTCCATATTCCCAGAGATCCTGTACAGATTTCCATTACTTTACTTCTTTTTTTTTTTTTTTTTTGCGGTACCGGGGATTGAATGCAGGGGCGTTCTACCTCCGCGCTACGCACCCGGCCCTATTTTTTTTATACTTTATTTTGAAACCGTGTCTCACGACGTTGCAGAGGGCCTCACTAAGGAGAGAGAGAGCGACAGAGAGACAGAGAGACAGGGAGAGAGAGAGAACGAGAGAGCTGAGGCTGGCCGCGAACCTGGATCCTCCGGTCTCCGCCTCCCAAAGTACTGGGATTACAAGCGTGCGCCACCACGCCCGACCATTCCATTACTTTACTAATCCCTGTAACTCTAAGGAAGGGACTTAACAAGTATTATATCATTGCCAATTTCCCCCCAATGGAGTCTTAGATTCTTATCAATTTGTACACTCATATTTTAAATATACTAACCATTGTATATTTATATGGATATTCTTTCTCAGTTTAACATTGGTAACCTTAATATAATAAATATACTTTTATAAAATCTCAAGTGATTTCTAAGCTAAAAAATCCTCCCAAAGATAAGCTAAACATGAATCTATTAATTATCTTGTATTTATGGGTGTGTGTTTAAGCAGTTCACTATTTAATTGGTATTTATTTTGTAGTTAGAGCAAAGTGATGATGTACAGTGATTAAAACAAATAATTAAACAACTTCTTAAACACTGTTTATTAAGTAGTTGACTCAACCTGCATATTGATTTGTGATGCCATTTTTTATCATATTGATCACTATATTAATGTTTCCAGGCTACATATTTTTTCATTGATTTGTCTGAATCTTCTTATGTATTGATACAAAATGTAAAATATTTTTAAATATGAAAGATCAAGTTAACCTTTATTACTTTTCTTTACCTCTTAAATATATATATAAAGACATGATATATATACAAAGATATGTATGATATGTATATATAAAAGTGAGTATATATGTGGGTTTTATGGTTGGTGGTTTTTTTTTTTTGCGGTACTGGGAATTGAACCCAGGGACATTCTACCTCTGAGCTACACCCCCGGCCCTATTTTTATTCCTTATTTTGAAACTAAGTTGAAACTAAGTCTCACTAAGTTGCAGAGGGCCTCGCACTAAGTAGCTGAGGCTGGCTGTGAACCTGTGATCCTCCTATCTCAGCCTCCCACATACTGGGATTATAAGTGTGCACCACCACGGCTGGCTGGTTGTTTTTTTTTTTTTTTTTTTACAAAAATGAAATTTTGCTATATGTGTTACTTGATTTTTCACACACCAATATTTAGAAGCAACACATTCAATCCAATACTAGCAATTCATAGTAACTAACTTTTGTAGTTTGTATATGCTACACACTGTGCAAAACATTTTATATGGTTAATTTTATGTGTCAACTTGGCTGAGTCATGATGTCCAGACATGCGACCAAACATTCTGGATGTTTCTGTGGGGGTGTCTTGGGAGAGATTGACGTTTACATAAGTGGAATCCAAGTAACGCAGATTACCCTCCATAATGTGGCTGAGCCTCCTCTAATCAGTTGAAGGCCTGAATAGAAATAAAGATGGAACTCCCTGGATCAAGAGGGAATTCAGCTAGCAATGGCCTTTGGTCTTGAAGTGCAGGATCAGTTAGTTCTTCCTTGGTCTTCAGCCTGATGATCCTCCCTGCAGATTTTGAATTTGCCAGTCTCCAAATTCACCCAGGGCCAATTTCTCAAAATAATTATTCCTTCATAAGTACACAGTGAGTTGTTCAATAGCTATATGACATAGGATGATATCATTGCTCTGATGTTGAGAGGTAGTGGGCTTATTTGTGTTACTTTTGATTGAGTTATGAATAAACATTCTTTTGAAACTTTATGTGTGTGTGTGTGTGTGTGTGTGTGTGTATGTTACTGGGAATTGAACCTATGAGCACTGTACCTCTGAGCTACACCCCCGGCTCTATTTTATTTTGAAACAGAACCTCACTAAGTTGCTGAGGGCCTTATTAAGTTGCTGAGGCTAGCCTCAAACCTGTGACCCTCCTGTCTCAGCCTGGGATTATAGGCGTGCACCACCACGTCTGGCTATGAATAAACGTTTTTAAAATGTTCCAGGTTTAACTTTCATTATAGTAAATATATATTGATTCAATTCACATAAACAAAAGCCTAAATAATTTATGAATTGAAAAGAGGCCTGATCCCAAAGTTTGAGAACTGCTGGTGAGAGGCATTACAAAACTTGAAATACTGCCTGTGAAATTAATCCTGTTATTAATCAATTTAGCAGATAAATTTTAACAAATTTTACAGAATTCTTTAATTTCTCTCACCCTCAAATCTGGGAAAGAAAAGGAAAAAATTAAACTTAAAAGGGATCATTATAGTTGGGCGTGTTGGTGCACGCCTGTAATCCCAGTACTTGGTATGCTGAGCCAGAAGGATCACAGATTCGAAGCCAGCCTCAGCAACTTTGTGAGGCTCTCAGCAACTTTGTGAGACCCTGTTTCTAAACAAAAACTAAAATAGGCTGAGGGCAGAGTTCAAAGGTAGAATGCCCCTGAATTCAATCCCAGAACCACAAAACAAAACAAAAACAAACAAACAAACAAAAAGGGACATCATCATATCTTGACTATTTGCAACATTAATGTTTTATTTGCCAGGGGAAAAATAATTTTAGACCTTAGGTTTATAGCATAGTCATAATTTTTACCAGTTTTATCCGATACCTATTGAATAAATGCTATCTTTTTACAGTGGTGCATAAAAGGCTAACAAAACACTTTCCCAACTTTCTCAAGTGTCAAATATCGGACATTTGTGAGAGAGCCACTGCCAATGTATGTGGTAAAGAGAGATCTGCTGGTGCTTGGGTGGACGGTGACTCTGCACTTTCTGGTCCAACTTCCTGTGGGCTGTCTGGGGGCGGTCCACCAATCCTGGGCATTCTCCCAAGGGTGGGGCAACAGCCATAATAACCCAACACTACTTTCCTGAGCATTTGGAAGGAGGCTGACTGCAGAGAGTCTGAGTGTATGTAGATCAATAACCTCACCTGGAGATGTGGCCTGGCTGGGCTCCAGGGCCAAATAGGAGAGGGAGTGCAGAAAACTCATCTTCCAGTCCATGTTTGGCAAATATGTGTTCACCAATCCACCAGGAAATATGCCGCATAAAATCTCTGCCTCAGCCTTAGTAGATGAGTCAATGAGATGGAACAAAGGGATCCAGGACCCATCTGCACTCTCACCACCGTTTCCGGAGAGTCTTGTTCTGTCAGAATCAACAATACCATCATTCCTGATGTTTGCATAGGATGTTATGGTTTACTAAGTTCATTTACCATCCATATTGCCCAAGGACGCAGTGTTGTAAACCAGGTGTTATGGATCAGAAAGCCGAGACTCTCCAGGGCAAGGGGTTTACTCTAGATCACCGGTGGCAGGAGTCTTGGCAGACCTGGAGGCAGTCGGTCTGGTTACAGTCCCACCTCAGGTCCATAGTCTAGGCAGATGGCGCCCAAGGAAGGCTTCTTCATTCCACCTGAAAGGATCCAACCTCAGGGTTGTTTTTTGTACAAATGTATTTGGAAGGAAGGTAGAGATATAGAAAGTAGAAAGTGCAAATTGAAAAAGAAAAGAAAAAAATAATCAGGATTAGGGTTAGATTTTTTCATAAGAATTTGTGACAACTCTCACTTTACTAATTACACATAGGAAATCTAAAGTCATCATTGTCAACTTCCGGAAATTAAGAAAAAAACAAGTCTTGTATATGCACCAAAATCATCATTGGAAATAGTATGGAAATACCTGTTGACACAAGTTTTTTTCTCTATTGGTGTCAGTAGCCAAAAATGAATCAGGTGCTGAGGAGATTCCATGTTTGGGAGAGGAAGCCTTTGGGGACTATTCACCAGGATGCGATTGAGGTCTCCAAGCATGCAGAGATGCAGAAGCAGCGGCCTGGGGCTGGAGCCCATGCTGAATGTAGAATGGCCTTGTGTGGGACGAACTGGAGTTTCTTCAGCCATTAATTACTTTTACAGCTGCTGCTCTAAAAACAGAAGGGACAAAAATTGCACTGTTTGTTCCTCTGGAAGTCCAAAGAGGACCAGCAAAAAAAAAAAAAAAAAAAAAAAAAAAAAAAAAAAAAAAAAAAAAAAAAAAAAAAAAAAAATTAAATCCATAGGCTCTGCCTTGCAAATGAATCAAACTTTTCCTCTAATGTGTTTTGCTTACTCGAATATCACTTGTAAAAGAGAGGTAACTCAGCTACTTAGTGAGGCCCTCTGCAACTTAGTGAGACCCTGTTTGAGAAAAAAAGAATAAAAAATAGGGCTGGGGGTGTAGTTCAGAGGTAGAATGAACCTGGGCTCAATCCCCAGTACCACAAAAAAATAAAAATAAAAAATAAATAAAAGAGAGGTAGCAAATAACCAGTCATTCGTATTTAAAAAGAAGGGTCAAAATTATTAATAAGGTATTAAGTAAAATATAAGAGTCCAGTGAGTGCAAAGTTAGCAATTAGCCTGCCACCCCCTTCAGGATGCCTAGATACAGGCATCTGGAATGTTCTTTTGGCCCAGGTAACTGACCATGCTTCTGTTTGGGTGAAATGAGAGCTCATTAATATAAATTAAAAGGTACTTTACTTAAACAATTAAAATATAGAGATGGGGATGTAGCTCAGTGGTACAGCACTTGCTTAGTATGTGTGGAGCCCTGAGTTCAATCCCCAGTACTGCAAGAAAGAAATAGAAAAAACAATTGTAGTGATAATGTACAATGCTGTGAATATACTAAAAGCCATTAAACTGTAGCCTTTAAAAAATTAAAATATATTTCATCTTCACTTTATTTTTTGGGTTGAGATTTATACTCCCCCATCTCACCCCAGTTTTTTATAGCTCCTCTGAACACCATTACAGCTGTGCCCCCATCATCTTTGTGGGTTATTTCAACATTAATTCCCTTTCTGGATCTCTAGTCTCTGCTTCTCCATTTACCAGCACCAGCTTTCCCCAGCTGTAGTTTCAGGGCCAATCTCTCTTTCTTCCCTCCAAAGAACATTTATTTGCATAACCATTGCAGCTTCCAATTTCTCCACTGAGTAAGCATCACTTACGATTCTCATCAATCTGTCCTTGCTATTATCCCAAAGTGGTAGCAACCTTGGATGCCATATTTGAAAAATGTTTGAAACTAGGAAAGGCATTTTAGAAGAAATTAAATGAGATATCTACTCTTTCAACAATTCCCTTTAGTGGGAAAATCATTCACCGGAAGCAAGCACATCAATCACCATGCTGTTGAGACAGGGTCTTTAAATTATTGACCTTTAGGCACTCTTATTTCGGATTGACGTAGCCTTCTCAAAAAGCCTCTTCTCTCTGTCTTATAAAATAAATTAGCCGGGCGTGGCAGCGCACGCTTGTAATCCCAGTACTTGGGAGGCTGAGACAGGAGGATCCGGGTTTGCAGTCAGCCTCAGCTACTTAGGCCCTCTGCAACTTAGTGAGACCCTGTTTCAAAATAAAGAATAAAAAAAATAGGGCTGAGGGTGGAGCTCGGAGGTAGAATGTCCCTGGGTTCAATCCCCAGTACTGCAAAAAAATAAAATAAATAAATAAATAAAATAAAATAAAATAATTACTTTATAGAGTCAGGCATTTTTATGGGGTTTGCCATAATTCACTGACATTCTGCCCAAGAGTTTCTTCCTTGAAAATGACTTTATATATTTTAGGTTTAAATCTGGACTAAAAAATTATTAGGTGAAGTTGATGAATTTCTAACTGATACCAAATTATCTTTTATAAGGAAATATGTTACAGCCATGTTTAGTCCATTAATGAATTTAACAGTCTTTGGATCACATAACAAACAAATAAAACTACAACATTCCCACTTGATAAGCAACTTATAGCAATAAATAAGCTATTATACATGAAAGAGAATATCAAATTTTTCTACACTTTTCTTCCCAATTAGAAAATTTTAAAGAATGATTTTATAATTTATTTTATACCATTATTAATGATGGCAAGAGAATGGGTTCTGGAGGAGACAGGGGAGACAATACTCGTCCTGCCATTTGGGGCTTGTAGGGGAGGAAAAACTTTTCCTATACCCTCTTATATTAGATAAGTGGGACCTTTTAATTAAACTAACAGAAGATAGATCAACATAAAAAAACATGCAAATTTTATATTTTTACATGCACTGGGCTTCACAGAAAAAGAAGTGAAAAACCCAAAGAAGCGATTAGACTTGGGGACTGATATACCATTTTAACAAAAGGAGATAAATTGTGGAGAAACAATTACACAAAGCACAGGGAGTTTGGGCTTCTGAGGGTGGTACATTGTGAGGAAGTGGTAGGTAAGAGTTATTTAGAAAGGTTTGTTTATAAAAACTCAGATAGGAGCTGTGTCTACCTCTAATGATAAAGCTTGTTCTCTTCTTGGTATGGGGAAGGCGCACCTTCACAAGGGGAATTTATGCCTCACTTTTAGGAATACTGGGGAATGACAGAGGGCTCTTCCTGTGTCTGTTTTTTTCTCACTTGCCTTCAACTCAAAATAATCTTTGTGCCAAAGTGGCATATTTGGGGATGACACATTCTAATCCCTTTCAGGCTGTAGGACCTTCCGCATGTCCCTATACTTCAAGGCTCAGCCTCATCTCATGCAAAATGGAAATAATAATAGCACTATCTTATAGGGCTGTTGTGGGCATCAAACAGATAATCCACAAGGAATTCAGCACAGAGGTTGGTCCATAATAAGATCACAATAACACATAACTTTTATTCTTTTATTTTAAATCTTCAATATCTCTTTTTGTGCTTTCATGTACAGAGATATAGTAGATAGTATAAGCCTATCAACTCTACCTACTAATAAGTAGGAATATGAACATGTATTGAGGAAATGGGGAGATGAGAAAAAATAAGGTCATTTAGTCTTAAGTGTAAATGATGAGTGGGGATATAAATATCAACGTTTAAGCTGGAGATTGCATAAGAGAGGAGCTTTAAATTGGAGAATACAGAATTTAGGTTCAGATTAAATAATTTAGTAACTATAACCCCTTAGTTGTGTGTGTGCGTGCGTGCTTGTGTGTGTGTGTGTGTGTTTTCTCATTTTCTACTCTTAAAGCCAGGGTCATCACTTTCCCACTCCATTCCAATCAGTCACTGGGTCATGCAATATTCCCTACCTCACATCCATTATTCCCTTTCAGTTCTGAATCCTATCCTATTAGACCTAGATTAACGTAATGCCCTCCTAGACTATCTCTTTTTTTTTTGCGGTACCGGGGATTGAACGCAGGGGCGTTCTACCTCCGCACTACACCCCCCGCCCTATTTTTTATACTTTATTTTGAAACCAGTTCTCACGAAGTTGCGGAGGGCCTCACTAAGTAGAGAGAGAGAGAGAGAGAGAGAGAGAGAGAGAGCTGAGACTGGCCGCGAACTGGATCCTCCGGTCTCCGCCTCCCAAAGTACTGGGATTACAAGCGTGCGCCACCACGCCCGGCTCCTAGACTATCTCTTAATATCTTTTTCTATTTAACCCTACATTCTGCCATAAGATTCACAAGTTCCTTAGCTAAGACCGAGTAAGGTTCTTTGACCTATAGGAGACAAGCTCCCCATGACTCTTTTTTTTTTTTTGCGGTACTGGGGATTGAACCCAGGGGCATTCTACCTCCAAGCTATACCCCCCCCCCAGTCCTATTTGTTATTCTCTATTTTGAAACAGGGTCTCACTAAGTTGGGCCTCACTAAGTAGCTGAGGCTGACCGTGAGCCCTCAATCCTCCTGTCTCAGCCTCCCAAGTATTGGGATTACAAGCCTGTGCCACCATGCCCGGCTTCCCATGACTCTTAAAATTCAAGAACAAGGTCCCTAACCTAAGTCTTTCTACCTCTAAAGATCTAAGTCTTGCAGCTTTCTTCATATAGATCTGTATATCTCTTACTTATCTTATCCCCTTGCCATAGTTTTGATTTGTCATCCTCAGCAAAATTCTGAATGTAGTTTCTGCCTCTGAGCTGAAGGCATACTTCATGAAATTTCCTATTGCTCTTTCTCCATCTTCTTTTAACAGCGGATGGACTTGGAGGCAGACTTGGATGTTAAAAATATAGTTCCCTTGTTATCCCTCGTAAAGATTTAAGAGAAAATGTTGAAAGAAAAGCACAGCTAAGCTAATAACTCAGTGTGTCTGTTAGTTATAACACAATAAAAGAGAGAGCCAGTCCCAGAATATAGCCAAAAGCTACATTTAGAAGATAAATGCAAGATATTTAGAAAGCACCTCATAAAAATTTTATGCTGTACTATTATGGCCTTGAAGCCAAAGCAGTCGATGCATCAACAAATCTTTATAGGGAAACTATTATGTGACAGGCACGATCTAGGTGGCTGCAATACGTCTGCCTTGCTTTGAGTTTCATCTTTCCTATGGACTTTCTTATAAACTTTGCAACATTCCTATGTTCAGGCTGCCTATCATAAAATATTATATAAATTATGTTAAGTGGCAGGCTAGCAGTACCAGTGGATTTTTTTAAGCCCATACTTTATTGGATTCATTCATTTTTATGACACTTTTGTCTGGAAAGATGAGATACTTTTCTATATATAATGACATTCTTATAACTTATAATTTGGCTAATAACTACAGTTTAGAACATTATTTTTTTTTTTACATCAAGAACAGCCATTTGAATGCTGGATCAAATTACTAATGACTTTTCTACAGCTTTCATTCCTCCAGATCTGTTTAACTTAAGTTCTGTTTAAAAATATAGACCAAAGGAAAAAAACATCTATACTCTAACTGTGGCACTCGAGTTTTATCAGACTGGAAACCCAGGTGAGTTAAAAGAAAATCTCAATACCCTTTATCTATTAGAAAATATTTCTTTAGTGAACAAATGTTCCATTTTTTTAGTCTTGACTTTGACCACTTTATTCTCATGATTTATGTCCTTTGGATGCCTGAATTATTCACCTCACTAATTTGGTCCTGTGCCAAGGTGCACTGTTAAATCTTACTGAATGCCACCCTGACTGATGTTCTCCTTGTCAGGCACTGTAATCCCTGGATTTCCTTTTATCTTTTTTTGTCCCCCCGTCCCAGGAGTGTTATAATTCTGTATGAAGCTCTCAGTCACAGGACAGGGCTATATACAGAAGGTGCACATGTGTAAATGGGCAAGGAATCCATCAGAACCAAGGAGTTCTTTCTTTCTCCTTGGGACGTAATGACAACTGGCCTCTCATTTGAAAAACATCAGGCCTCTTGCACTTAAAACCAGGCAGGGAGCCAGCTGAACCAGTTGCTATTTTTTTGGTATCCATTCTAAGAAGTTATCATTTTCATGAGAATGAGGTGCTTAGTCCACCACAAACATTTGAACTTTGGAAAGCAGCTCTTTGTAGTTCTAATTTCTCCAAGGGCAGTATTTTCTAGGCTTGTTTATGTCTTCTGTGTTTGGACATCTGAGTTCTCACTTTCTTTTCTTTTCTTTTTTTTTTTTTTCTCTTCTCTTCTCTTCTCTTCTCTTCTCTTTTCTTTTCTTTTCTTTTTTTGTGGCACTGGGGATTGAACCCAGGGGCATTTTACCTCTTAGTTACACCCTCCCTAGCCCTTTTTATTTTTATTTTTTTGAAATCAGGACTCACTAGGTTGCTGAGAGTCTTCCTACATTGCTGAGGCTATTCTTGAATCTGCAATTCTCCTGTTTTAGCCTCCCAAGTTCTGGGGTTCACTCGGCTGAGTTCTCACTTTCTGAGGCTTGTCTTTCTTGCACTCTCTATCCCATGGTTGCTATGCTGCGACTTGGGAGCTAAAGTATAAGCTGAAATAATTATGGAGTTAATTCATACTATTTTATCTCATTTAATGCTTTTTTTTTTTTTACCTTGTGCAGTGCTGGGGTTTGAATACAGTGGCACTGTACCACTGAGCTACACCCCCAGCCCTTCTTATTTTATTTTGTGACAGGGTCTAAGTTGCTCAGACTGGCCTTGAACTTGTGATCTTCCTGCCTCAGCTTCCTGAGTAGGATGCTGGGATTATAGGTGTGCACCACCATGCCCAGCTAATGTTATCTTTTCCTGTATCTATAAAATTGCTTCAAATCACCACTTCGTTTTGGCAATGCTAATTTTTTATACAGTAATGATACTATTTTTTTTTTGCTCTTCCTGCAGCATAGAGAATTGTTACTATCACATCATTGTACCTACTTTCATAACAGTCCTAATAAATTAGGTATTGCACAAAAGGTACCAAAATATCTCTTGTAATTACTGTCAGCAAGTTTCTATTGATAGGTTGCTCTAACCCCTTTTATTTATTCATTTTTGATGCTGGAAGTGAACCCAGGGCCTTGTTCAGCAGGTGTTTACCACTAAGCCACATCACCTGCCTAGTCTATTGATTTCTATTGCACTCAACGGCCTATTTTGCTGATAGGAATCAGCTTTGAGAATCAGAGGTTTGTTTCTTCTTGCTAAATAAAGCAATGCCTAATAGATTTTGGAGTTAAGCCCAACTGACATTTTCATGACTGTGATGGGCGGAATGTATGTGTCCCCTTCAAATTCATATGCTGAAGGCCTCACCCACGGTGTGTGTATATTTGGAGATGGTGACTGAGTAACTGAGGTTGAATGGGGTCATAAGGGTAGAGTCCTGATCCAATAGGACAAGTGTCCTTATAAGAAGACACACCAGACACCAGAGAGCACTTGCTCTTGCATACTCCTTACCCCATCCCCACCCCACAAAACATCCCTGCTGGAACCAGCACCTTGTATGGGCTTCCAGTCTCCAGAACTGTGGAGAACATTTCTGCAACTTAAGCCACCCAATCTATGGTGTTTTGTTATGGCAGCCCAAGTAGACTAAGATAATAACAAAGTTTTTTTCTGGAAAAAGTTCAGCTAAGCTATTTTTGAATTGGAAATGCAAATGAAGATAACTCAACCTTGCATTTTCCAAAATAATTTCTATAATCGAGGTATTTGAAAACCATGATTGCTTTATGTTGCAGGGCTTTCTTTGTGGGATTCCACTACAAGATGCATATGACACCTGAAGTCTCACTAAAAGCCACTTAACACTACTGATTTAGGTATATCTCAGTAATGACACTCAAATTTTGTGATAGTTTGAAACTTCTGAGCAAGGTGCAGCATTTATTGTCATTTACAGACCTATAGAAATTGCTAAGAAATTGAAAGTGAAGAAAAGTTTCATGAGTTCTAGGCAGTTTATAAAATAAAACCTTGCTTTCTGAGATTCATTCATTTAATTATTTATAGTTAAGCAATATTAGTTACATAGTTATATAGTTCAGCAATATAATTATATAGTTAGGTCATCAGAAGTAAGCATTTGCACTATAATTTGCATTGTGGCTAAAAGATATCAAATGAAATTTGCAATAGCAATGATTCATTTGGTAAGGAAACAAATTATTTGATTGTTATAAAACTCAGAGCTAATCAATTTCCAGCATCTTATCCAAGAAAGAAGTTACTTTTTCACTCTTTTCCTGTAAAAAACGAATAAGCAATGATTTTTATGAGGTCACAAGATCCTATCTTTCAATAATAGAATACTTTAAATAATAGATAAGATTTTAAAATAAAATTGTAAATGTATATAATCCAGATAATAAAAACTGGAGCATTTCCATATTAGGCAAAAATTATCATGTTAATATAGTGTTTGTTCAACACAAGCAGGAACTAAAGTTAGTATTAATAAAATATTGCAATGCCTAGCAATAGTACACCTACAAAATTCAGACTAATTCCTGGTTCTAGAATAGATCTTGATTAAATGGCATTCTCATCTCCCAACCAAATTAATTGCTATTAAGATATATGCTCATGCATATCTTTGCTTTTCATGATATTTGCCATATTTATAATTAAGTAATCATTTATATAATGATCACAAGACAAGAGGTTCTAATCGCTATTGGGGCAGTGCTACATCTTTTTCACAGTTGTGTCTCTAGGACATTTAACAATAAGCTTGCAATGACTATTTACTAGAATAATGAAAAAATGGAAGGGGATAAGGATGATTATTGATTGCTCAGCGAAGTTATAAATGAAGGCAACACTACCAGGTGAAGTCATAGGAGTGATAGAAAAAGACTGCATTTCAGGGTCATTCACAATTCAGAAAGTGAAAAAAAATCTGGAGACCTTTGGAAAATGGTTCATCCAGTTTCCTAATGGAAACCTCCTACCTAGTAAATCCAACCTAATTATTTGTAAGTAACAAATACCTGGTTCAAAAGAAGTTTGTAAGGAGCCATTCTGTAAAAGTACTTTCTATGTTGCTATAAGGACTAGATACAGGTAAAGACATATTCCAAACAAATTTAAATATATGAATGAGGAATTTTTGAAGACTCTCTAAAAAAAAATAAAAAAGTGAGAAGGACCACACATGTATACACACATAAGCATTATAAAACCACCAAAAATTATGGCTTACTAGAATTTATTAAGAGGACACGAAGGCCATAATTTAAATTTAAATATATATATTATTAAATATATATATAAACTTAAATATATATTATATCATATATAATAAATTATATATATATAATAAATATATATATATTATTAAATATATATATAAATTTATATATATATATATATATATATATATGTTGTTTGCCAGGGTATTAATGACCTTGACTTTTTCTAGAAAGATCTGGGTTATTGAGAAAATTTTCTGAATGAAAGAAGTAAGAACATGTATGTTCTATATAGGCTTAAATTATTTGTTGATGTGGCTGAAAGTCATAGGTTTTTAAAATTTTTTTTTTTTGCAGTACCGGGGATTGAACTCAGGGGCATTCTACCTCCGTGCTACACCCCCGGCCCTATTTTTTATACTTTATTTTGAAACTGGGTCTCATGAAGTTGTGGAGGGCCTCACTAATTAGCTGAGGCTGGCCGCAAACCCAGATCCTCCTGTCTCTGCCTCCCAAGTACTGGGATTACAAGCGTGTGCCACCA
>PVJS01041761.1:0-17822 GCA_004027185.1 Glis glis
GGGCGACGGCCGGCGAGTGGAGGCGGCGGCGACGGCTGGGAGGGAGGAGGCGGGCGAAGGAGAGGGAGGGAAGATGGCGTCTGCGCATGCGCTCCGGCGCCGCAGACATAAAGCCGGGTCCGGCGGGGAAGGGGGCGGAGGGTCTTCGGACCTCGCAGAGCGCTGGGTCTCTCGGCGGAAATTGCCGAAGGCGAGCGGAGGCGCCGCCGCCGGGCGGGGGTGGGGCGCCTCGCCGCGGGAGCGAATCCGGGTCAGCCAGTGCGCGCGGCCGTGGGGCGGGCGGGGCCGCGGCCGCGCGCGGTTAGGTGTGTCCGCTCTTTTTCTCGCTCGCGGCCGGCGCGCGCGACCGGGGCGAGGAGGGGGCGCGGCGGGAGTGTGCGCGCCCTGGGTGGTGTCCCCGCCTGCGGAATGGGTAATGAGGCTTTTCTCCGCAGCAACAGCATCACGAGTTTCAGTTCCCAGGAGCCCGCCGCCGCTGCCACGACATGAGTCAGGCTTTCTTCCTCGGCGCGTGGCGGTGCCCCTCCTCGCCGCACCTGCGGTCGCCCCCGGCCCGCGCCGCCCTCGCCCCTCCGAGGGATGCCCCAGCGCCGGGAGCCGCGGGTCCCTGAAAGCCCGGGGGTCCCCGCCATCGGGGTTGCCTTTTGTGCAGTGCAGTTGTGGCTGCCATGCGGTCCCCTCGCCCTTCGACGGGCAGGGGCGCGGCAGCCGGCAGACGGCGCAGATGTCTGCAGTTAACTGCCTAAACTCCTCGGGGTAGGCTCTTCTCCGAAAAGGGAGTGGTTGCAATCCATCCTCACCTGGAGGGAAGAAGCCGGCCAGCCCCGTAAACCAACTGACCTCAACAGGTGGAGCTTATCTGGAGCAGCGATGGCTTCTTCTTTTTTTTTTTTTTTTTTTTATCTAAGCTGTAGTTTCTATAGGCTTGACTTAGTAAGGTGGCCTCATCGTGGTGGCAGCATAAATGATAAATGAAGAATGCCTTTTAGGGCTGGAAAAGAAAAAGGGCCATCTGAAATTCCAGTTTAAAAAGCAGAAACACGCCGGCCGTGGTGGCACAAGCCTGTGATCCCAGCACTAGGGAGGCTGAGACAGAAGGATCACAGGTTTGAGACCAGCCTTGGCAACTTAGCGAGATCCTGTTTCAAAATAAAAAGGGCTGGTAGTGTAGCTCAGAGGTAGAATGCCCATGGGTTTAATCCCCACTATCAAAAATAAAATGCTAATGTGGAGCTCTGCTAGGTACAAAGTAAAATGCTCACAAATACTGAGAGTGATACGGTAATAAAAGTCAAGTACATTAAAAAAGATTGTACTTCTTGTTTTATATTAATTTCTTGATTAATGTGCGAATGGCTGTATTTTTCGATAGTTATGGCCATTTGTGTATTTTACCAAAATAATCATTTCTTTTTTAATTCCCCAGCAGCTTTTGTTGCAAGTGATATTCCTGGTTAATGACTGCCATCCATTGTTGGAATGCAAATCTGACATACTTTTTCAACATTTTTTGAATGAAAAATAGAAACTATCCTAACCGGTTGAAACTGCAATGGAATATAGACTGACAGAATCATTTGTGAAAGAAAATTATTTTTTTAAACTGGAGATTGAACCCAGGCGCATTCTACCTAATGTATTGTTTTTTACATTAACATTAAATGCCTACGACTAGGTGTATAAAGTGGTCAAATCCTTTGAACCTAGTACACTTAGAGCTGTCCTTTGGCTCCCCCATCCCATTATTGAACCCAGGGCTTCACACCTGCTAGGCAAGCACTCTACCACTGAGCTATATCCCCACCCACCCTTTTTTTTTTTAATTTTGAGAGAGACACTATGTTACACAGGCTGGCCTCAAATTTGTGGTCCTCCTGCCTCAGTCTCCTTAGTAGCTGGGATTTCAAGTGTGTGCTACTGCACCCAGCTGTCCTTTGCCTTTTGGAAGACTCAATTTCACCTGTTTTCATTCTGAAAGTGCACCTCTGAATTACTTTTAGCCAAAAGATTTGTCTGTACTTCAGGGTTCACTTAAATCTTGTTATTGTAATATTGCCAGCCAACCTGTCTAGGTGGCTGTATTTAGTGTTTATTCTACCATAAAATAGAAAATGTGCTGAATATTATAACACAATTTACCTATTTGTGAGAACTTTAAAATGAGTCAATATTTAAAACCAAATAATTGTCCAGTAGCAATCCCCTCAAAGAGGAAGGAAGGAAATGCCTCCTCCCAGAATGACTGAGTGACAAAGATAGGTATTAAAGAGAAAAGTGTAGAAAATATGCCAGCATTCGATTTCAGTAATTATTCAGTAATTACTTATTTCTAACTTTTAAATGTCATCTGAAAAAGTCTACTATTTAAATGTGAGTTATAAACATTAAAATCACATATTTTACATATGAATAAACTTGTACAGGAGGATATTGCAACAGGTTTTCAATCAATTTGTTCTCTAGAAATTTTTTAAATTTTCTAGATCAGGAGTATGCTATTTGACTCGTAAATGTCACAAAATATTTTTTGAAGCTTTCACTTAAATTTTGAGCACAGTTTAATTTATATCTGATTAATTTGTGCGGTATTGTTAAACTTTTAATATATTTCTGTACAGCTCGACAATTTTATATCTGCAAAGAAGATAATGTTTATAAAATGAAAAGGTATAGAAATTTCAATTTATGATTCAGAAGGCACACTGATACACATTTGCTCATTAAATTCTACCCTTTGAGGGAGAAGGCATTATTATTTTAGAAGTAAGTAATCACAGAGAGGTTAAATAGCTTGTTCAGGTTCATCCCTAAATCTGGGTATTAAGGTCTAATTTCGGATTCTATGCCTCTGTGTTGGGGATTTTTCATAAAAAGTCTGAACTCTAGCCCGATGTGGTGGCACACACCTGCAATTCCAGTATCTGGGAGACTGAGACTGCAGGATTGCAGATTCGAGAACAGCCTCAGCAAGTAGTGAGACTCAGCAACCTAGCGAGGCTCTGTTTCAGAATAAAAACAGAGCTGAGGGTGTAGCTCAGAGGTCAGTGGTAGAGTGCCCCTGGGTTCAATCCCCAGTGACACACACACACACACAAGTCTGAACTGTAAGGACAAGTATTTTTCAAAAATGTATTGAAATTAATAAACGTTCTTTTAATGTTTTTGAATGCCAAGGAAGATTATGCCATATACACACTAATTACAAACATCATTTCTTCTACACAAAGGATCAAAGATCTTTTACCTGTTTGACCCAATGCAAATGTTAAAGATTCTCTCCTCACACCTTAAAAAAAATTTTCATTTGCAATTTCTGCTACAGAACTGTGAAGTGACATTGAAAGAAGTAATTTGTTAATTTTGACTTTTTAAAGGCTATAATCAAATAGCCCTCCAAATCTCCCCAACGATAGCTAGTGTTTATTCAATACCTACCATGTACTACACACCATTCTAAATACTGTGTTTTATCTCACCTAGTCCTCATATCTGTATAAAGTAGGAGCTATCATTGCCCCATTTTACAAGTAAGGAAAGTGAGATACCCAGAGGTTGCGGTCTTACAACTTGGCTAGTGATGGGGCTAAATGAAAATCCTGGCGGTCTAACCACCCCTTCAAAGCACTTCCAACACATGTTAAGTCAGGTTCCTGCCAACTCAAGCTCCCAAGTTAAATTTCAACAGAAGACTCATATTTTCATTTTTCTGAACAGACACCTCCAAAGAATTTATGATTCCCATTTTCTTCTGATGCAGAGACATTCTATGAAAGAATGTGCATTTATAGAGACCTTACCATGACCACATAGGAATTGAACAGAACAATAATTTGATGAAGTTGGTTGATACTTCACTGATCAAAACAGATGCCAAATGTTTGGAAAGAAGGCATGAATCACACATTAAGTGAGAAAATATTACCTGAATAGGACAAGATGAATGCTTTCCTATTTGAGCAATTAGCATTTATTGAGCATGAGAGCCCGTAGAATAAAAAGAGTAATACCCTAGTCTTTCCAACATGTTCTAAGGACCATTTGCAATTGTATATCTTTTTCAACACTTCAAGTTATAGAAATAAACACATCACATTCATTTGTATCATGATTCTAATTAAGCAATATAGAATTTTCCTTTGGTTATTCATTTTTCTCCTCTGCTCTAATTTATCTTTCAGAAGAAGAAAATTGATCAGTTTTTAGTAACATATTCAAATTAACATTTCCAGTTAATTTTGTTATAGATGAAAAACAAAATCAATAGACTTAAAGGCTTTTCCAATTTAAATACTTTTTTAAAAAGAAGAAAATCGTAAATGTATGCAAGCTAAATTGAAGTCAAAAGGACACAATAATATTCTATTAATATTATGATCACAAAATATAAAGGTAATAGTACCACTTACACAAAGGGAGTATTTATAGATTTTTTCTATATGAATGGCAAATTAGAAAGATTCAAAAGGATTAATGATACCCTCAGCAACTTAATGAGACCCTGTTTCAAAAACAAAAAAATAAAAAGGGCTGGGGATGTAGCTCGGAAGTAGAATGCCCCTGGGTTCAATCCCTAGTACCAAAAAGAAAGAGATAGAGATAGAGATAGATAGATAGATAGAGAGAGAGAGAGAGACAGGAAGAATGATTCAAGAGGAACTGTCAGAATTTCAAAGAAAAAAAAATTTTAAGGTGAGATTTAAGGGAAAAGCCCAAGAAAATTGGCTGTTTTATTGTACAATATATATAATGTATCTACTACACGCACACACACACTTGTAAAACTCAAGAAAATAGATGACTGCCTCAGCCTCTCCACTGAGTTAAATATGAAGTTATTTGCAAAGACTCCAGCAAATCTTTCCATCAAAACTAGAAAAGAAAATCCAGGTGCTTACTTGCCCCAGTTACTTCCAGACAAGAATGAGACCACATGATAATGCCAACTCAGTGGTGTAACTGATAGTTTGACTCAAATCATAACTGACATTAAAATCATTGTTAAATCACAAATATATATATATATATTTTTAGTAAAATGGGAATAATACTCTATGTTATCCCAATGTTGATCCCCAATTATTTGATAAATATTAAGGCATCTTGAGAAAGGAGCCATGTTCTCTTCATTCTGTCAAGCATATGGCAGAAACTTAAGTACTTTTACAGAATTTCTTAAATCCTGCATTATGTAGTAACATTATCAACATAATTTATCATGTGACCCTTACTACTGGGCTTTTCAGATATTTTCTGACATAATAAGTTTGGAAATTGCAGCATTAGAAAACAAGCTCATAATAAAAATTTTGGCCAAGGGCATCCAGTGATATTGAATTTTCTTCTGTTTTTTACTTGATCTCTGTAAAATTCTTCTTGCCCAACCTAAGATTATAATAGCCTGCTGACTACTGACTACTCTTTTTCATGGAACATCATCCCAAAGCTTTTTTTTTTTTTTGGTAAGAAGCAAAGTTCAATGAAAATGGTAAGAAGATAGGAGTTGAATTTGTATCTCCTTTTCTGATAGTTTTACACTTGTTTACAGACAGTGCATTTGGTTAAATACAAATTAGATCCAAAATCCTTAGTTTTTATGGATTCTGGAAATGAATTCCTTACATCCTGACTGCAGGATATGGGAATGTGCATTTTCCAGTAAGATGAGCTTCAGAACTATTTCTAGGACCTACTTGATGATCTTTGGCATGACTAGTCACAGAGCTCATACAAAGCCAGTAATGAATAGAGTAGTAATTTCAAATTCAATGTCATTTTTTAAAGTTTGACTAAACTTTTTACTAGCTATTCATTGGTCAAACTTCCATTTTGGAGTATTAGGATCAAAGTGTCTGCTATTGTTTTGCATTTCTCTCCACATGAAACATTTTGTTCCTCTCATTTATGATTGTCAGTACAATAAAAAAATTTCCTATTATACAAATAAGGTTAGACTAAAGAAGCTACCTTGAGGATTATGAGGAATATGTTTTCAAAATTAAGTACATAGTATTTAGTGCAGTATACACATGTTCTATAAATTCTTTTTTAATGATAATGATTCTGTAGCTGAAATATATTCCCAATGAAAGCATATTAGTTAACTGAAAGTAGGACTTCTTTATGCCACCCCTTTCTTTGTAAGAACAGGCAGGTTTTGGCCCCAGAGGCTCTCAGATCTGTAGAATCTTCAGAGGAAGCAAATCACCATTTCCACCCAGCTCTGCATTATTAAAATGTCCAAAGAGAATAGCCTTTGGCAGTATTTTCAATGACTCTGTTCTAATCAGACATTAATTTAGCATTCATCTTATTATTAGTTGTGCCAGATGAGTAGCTCATTTAAGACTCAGGCCCTAACATATTTTCAAATGGCCTCGACTGACATGGCAAGTCTTTTGAATTCAAAATAGATATAATAATGGACACCAATCCCCATCCCTTCTTCTCTCCTCTTCCCTTTCGCTGCTCCACTCTACCCCTCCCTCCACTCCCATTTCCCTCACTGTACCTCAGATATTGAAATGACCAGCATCTTCACTCTGGTGAAACCCAAATATAGTAACATTTTATTTTCTTCTTTGGGATAATTGTGCCGTAGCAGTCAACTTAAAACACCATTTGCTATTCTGTTCACCCTATGTGCATAACAAGTTGAATTTCATGAATAGTACTGCTATAAAACCATAGGGGATAAAAACAAATAAAAGGACACCTACTAACTAAAAATAACATTTCACAAATGCACACAAACAACAATGGCTAATCTCATCTAAGTTGTATTGCAGTTATTTTTTATGTCAAAGTAAGTAGAATTAACCAAAAGTATATAGTAATTTGTGAGTTCTACAAGGACTAGAAGATGCAAAATGTGGGATTTTGTTCTACTTAGAAAATTTAGGAATAGGAAAAATAAGATTGATCCAACTTTGGTGTTGGATCAACACCAAATTGAATATATATATATTCAATTAATCCTCAGTACTGCTAAATAAATAAATAAATAAAACATAAGAAATTATTGTTTCTATCTTTAAAGCACTAAACTGGAATTTGATAAACATAAGCTAAAGATCCATTCCCAACAAGGAACATAGGGACCTTTTTTTTTTTTTCTGTACTGGGGATTGACCCCAGGGGCATTCTACCTCCGAGCTATACCCCCAGCCCTATTTTTTATTCTTTATTTTGAAACAGGGTCTCACTCAGTTGTGGAGGGCCTCACTATGTAGCTGAGGCTGGCTGCAAACCCAGATCCTCCAGTCTCAGCCTCCCAAATACTGGGATTACAAGTGTGAGCCACCACACCTGGCTAATAGGGACCATTTTAAAAACTTAAACTCAGCAATAAAGAAGAACAAAATAACATCATTTGCAAGAAAATGGAAGGATCTGGAGAACATTATCTTAAGCGAGATCAGCCAATCACAAAAAAGAAGGGACATATGTTTTCATTAATATGTGCAACCTAGGGAGTAGTAGGGACACACAAGGGACTCCAGTTGATAATGCAGAACCCTCAGTGGGGCAAGGGAAGTGGTACAAGGGAAGGGGAAGAGCAAGAAAGAAGCGAATCAGTGGAATTACTATCATAAACAATGTGTACATGTGAGAATATACCAACATCATTCTCTGTACTTCATATGGATGGGGGGAGGCAGGGGGACACTAAGAGCTGTGTGCATGTATGTTAACATCAAATAGATATTCATTGTGATGTGAGATTCCAATGTACCAATAAAAGCATGTTAAAAAAAAAACTTAAACTTCATACCTGTAATCCCAGCTACTAGGGAGGCTAAGGCAGGAGGATCACAAATTCAAGGCCATCCTGGGTAACTCAGACCCTGTCTCAAAATAAGATGTAAAAAATGCTGGGATGTAGAGCAGTGGAAAGGACCCCTAGGTTCAATCCCAGTACTGAAATAAATAAATACAAATAAAAATAAAAATAAAAACTTAAACTTGCTTGTCCTATTGCATTGACTTGACTATGGCAGTCCCAGGGCCAGAAAAGCCAAGCCTGTGAACAAACTGAATTGCATTTTGATCAGCATATCAGGTATAACCACCACCTCCTTATCTGCTTGTGAATTTCCCATGGGTGGCATTCCCAGACCACCTTGAACCTCTTAACACCAGTTGAGTCCCCCGTCCCCACACTACAATGTGTACACAGGCAATGTGAAATCGTTCAAAATTTAGTCTGGACTAAAAGAAAAGAGTTTAGGCAAGCAAATCCATTGAGTGGGAAGAAATCCATTAAATTTAATTCCAAGTCTATTATAGTTTATCCACTATTTTGGAAGAAATCCATCAATGCTTTCTTCTAATAGCAAAGTTAACAAAGAATTGATTGCTGCTATTTTAATGATGTCTCTCTGCCCACAAACTTTTTATTAAGGACTCACCTAAATGTAGCTCATTTTAATGTGAACCAGAAAACTCAGCTTGTGCCTACTTACCTCTTAACAGATCATTCTAGAATAAACATAACCATACTTTTCAGTAGACTATATTATACTTATGCAGCCAGCAGACATATAGAGTAATGGGGTCATCAGAGAATAAACAGTAAAGGAAAGGAAATAGGATCAGTTGTGGAACAAGTACTTAATTCAGGAAAACTGAGGTAATGTCCAAAAGCCTTCAAAGGCTGCCTCAAGGACAACGCCTAAAATTAACACAGAATTCTCTCGGTGCCTGTGGTTGATTGGAGAGCATCGAGGAGAGAATCTCTGAAAGAGAAATGGCCTACCACTGGCCAAAGCTCGTTGTATTTAAAACATCCACCTTTGCCTCTGACTTGGCTCCCTAATTTGTATTTATTTGGGGAACCGAGGCACACCTTCAAACAAAAAGAAAGTCTGTGCATATGGACCTGGACTCCTAAGTATCATCTTACATTGCTCTCGTTTCCACTGAGGCCAAAGCTGATTCCCTAATGACTGTGACCTGGATGTAACTATTGAGTAGTCTGAATGACACATACAGTCTGAACTACATGATTTGTTAGTATTTAATGTAGAAATTTTGCCGGCCATGGTGGCGCACGCTTGTAATCCCAGTACTTGGGAGGCTGAGACCGGAGGATCCAGGTTCACGGCTAGCCTCAGCTACTTAGTGAGGCCCTCCACAACTTAGTGAGACCCTGTTTCAAAATAAAGAATAAAAAATAGGGCTGGGGGTGTAGCTCGGAGGTAGAATGCCTCTGGGTTCAATCCCCAGTTCAGCAAAAAAAATAAATAAAATAATGTAAAAAATTTGCATCTAAATTCATAAGTGAAATTAGCCCGTAATTTTCTTTGCATAAATTGCCTCATCTGGATTTTTCCCCAAAACCAGCTTTTAGTTTTGTTGGTTATATTTTTATTATTTTTCTATTTTCTTAATTTCTACTCTTAACTCTTTTTACACTTGATTTGTGTTTTACTAGCGTTTTGAATTGTACATGTATGTAGTTCATTATTTTCAAGTTGTCATATATTTAAAAAAATTCATTTATATCTATGCATCTTATTCTAATTACCACTAATTACCTTCATATTTCTAATTACCCACAGGCTTTGTTATGCTGCACATATAAAAATAGTTTATAATTTTCTTTGTGATTTCTTCCTGAACTCATGAGTTCTGTAGAATAATAGTTCCTTTTCTTTTCTTTTTTACTTTGTGACCCCTGAATTCTGTTTAACAGATTAAAAAAGTAATAATAAAGTCCAGAAAACTTGAATGGCTTGCTGAAAGTTGTATAGCTAATTCATGGTTTGAAAATAAAGTCTCCTAATTACTATAGTACTCTGAATTTCCAATTTCTCAATTTATATTCTTTCACTCTTAAGAAGCTTTTTGAAATTAAACCAACATTATCTTTAATTCATGTTGTACCTAGAATTTCACATTTTTATTAGCCCTATCTATTACACTTTTTAATATATTTGCCTAAACCTTTCCTAAAGATAATTTTCTCTGTAACTTTCTTATTCAGCCAAGATTTATTAATTTCTAGATATATCATTTAGCATAGTGCCTAGCACATATTAGGCTCTCAATAAAAGCCTATTGAGGGAATTTTTATTTAATAAATGTTCACAGAGTATAGTCTGTGCCCTCTATGAACTTTATTAAACATTAGATGACACGTCCTGGGATAGAAGGAATCTATTTGGATTATCATAGCACAAGCCCATCACATTAATGATGAAATAAACAGGAAGAAACCAGAACCACTATTGAAATGAGCTATAATTCCATGGTTAAAAAAAAGTAGAACTATCTGAAATAATGAAAATTAATTACAAATGTTAAGAACCAACTTTCCAAAAACACCTCTACTACAAGAAATAGATTTTATTGTCCCCACTATAAAAATAAGAACCCCAGAGAGCGTGGGTGACTCGCACATGTGAGGCAAAAGTGACAGCCTTTGACTTGGAATGCAGCTTTTGTCCTCGGCACAGGGCACAGCCCTTCACCATTGCAAGAAGCCACAGTGTTGTCCCAGGGCCTTATCATCCCAGCTCTGGCTCAGGTCCGGCCCTCCACCCACCCCCAATTGGGAGAGGGAGATAACTCTGAAGCAGAGGGAGGAGTTGGGTGTCGGGATCAATCTCCTATAAACAGAGGTTAAATACTACCTCATTTCTTCCCTTGTCCTTGAGAATAATCTTTGTTTGGGGGGAAATAATTGTCTAAACAGTGGACATTCCACCATTATCATACTGCTTATCTCTTTTTCTAACTCCTCACTGAAGCTGTTAACAAAGGGAATCTAATGTCAAAAACTATAGCTCCATACTATGCTTAGCATATGAATATCTGTGTACATATTTTCCTAGGCATCATTGAAAAATGTAGGGATTTTCCTTTTATTGTTTAATAAGACTGTGTTAATCTTACCAATATAATTTGGTGTTACACAATGATTATTGATTTCTTCACTTTAAATATTTATTATGCTTTTGCTAATAACTATCTTTTCATTATTTTACAAATGTATCAAAATAGATTCATTGGTTTTAAATTAGTTCCTAATTCTTGAATTGCGCATTCTTCCCCATAACCTTTAGAATTTGCAAATTGAAAGCGGCATGGTGGCACACGCTTGTAATCCCAGTACTTGGGAGGCTGAGACCAAAGGATCCAGGTTCCCCGCCGGCCTCAGCTACTTAGTGAGGCCCTCTGCAACTTAGTGAGACCCTGTTTCAAAATAAAGAATAAAAAATAGGGCTGGGGGTGTAGCTTGGAGGCAGAATGCCCCTGGGTTCAATCCCCAGTACCACAAAAAAAAAAGAATTTGCAAATTGATAATTGGGGTGATCATTCTTCCATCTTTAATATTTAGATTATTCATTTTTCTCCTTTGGTTTTTTTGTTTCTCCTTGATCTCTATAATAATAATTATTATAACTATAATTATTATTATTATTATTTTGGTAATAGGGATTGAACTTAGAGTCATTCTATCTCCAAACTATACTCCCAACCCTTTTTATTTTTTGTTTTGAAATGGACTCGCTAAGTTGCTGAGGGTTTCTCTAAGTTGCTGAGGCTGGCCTCCAACCTATGACCTTCCTATTTCATTCTCTCAAGTTCTGGGATTACAGCCGTGTGCCACCACTCCCAGCTCATAATCATTATTTTTTATAGAACAAATTTGTGTGATGACTATTACAAAGAATGTCTTTATAAAATGGAGAAATATTCTTGATATCAAGTTAAAGACAGCAGAGTTCAAATTTGCATAAACTGTGTGAACCCAATAAAACATTTAAAACATTTACATGTTTTAGTAAGATAAAATTTTATTTTTACTTCATAGTCATGATTCTGGGTGGTGATATCATGAATGATTTTAAAAATATATATATTTCTGTGTATTTTTCATGTTTTCTACAACGGGTATTTATTATCTTTTGCCAGACGTAGGTCGGAGCCAAAAAACCAGATAAGAAGTCAAAGGGATAATTTTGCTGAAAAGCTCCTGCTGCTGCCAAATGCCGTCTTTCCATAGGAAGGCTTCCCTTGACAGCCCTGTGTCCAGGGAGTTAGTGGTTGCGGGCAGCTGTAGGTATGTGTGGAGGGCCAGGGGCATGGGAGTGTAGTGGGGAGGAGGAACTCAAGGAAGAGTCTGACAGTCTCATTTCTCTGGGGAGAGGCCAGAGCTTTCTAAGTCTATGGTTAAAAACAGTGCTCTCTCATTACGGGGAGACTGGAAATAACATCTGGATCCAGAGGGACACTCAACATTCAGTATCTGTGTTGCACATTTCGCTCCAGCTCAAGGTTTCAGTTCCCTCAGCTAAGCTATTTGAACAAATTCTGGTCTTTTCGTTCAAATTAATAGTGTAATATTTTATATATTTTTCAGCATTCCTTTGCCTCAATTTTTCAAAATATTAAGAACCTAATAATAATATTCTCCCACCATCTCATGAAAGTGTCAAGAGGATTTAGGAATAAGTGTCTCCTGTTCATTTTTCCACCTAAATGTGGGTGGCTTTTTACTATTAAGTTATGTTGACTTTCTAGGTTATACTTATGCATATGTGCATATGTGCCTGCATGTATGTGAATGTTTTGTATGTATATGTGTGGGGGGCACATGTGCATGCAGGAGCATGCACCCTTGCCTTTTTCTTTTAGTTCTGAAAACTTTTTTTTTTTGAGGTACTGGAGATTGAACCCAGAGGCATTCTACCTCCGAACTATACCCTCTGTCCTATTTTTATTCTTTATTTTGAAACAGAATCTCACTAAGTTGCAGAGGGCCTCACTAAGTAGCTAAGGCTGGCCATAAACCTGCGATCCTCCTGTCTCAGCCTCCCAAGTACTGGGATTACAAGCGTGCGCCACCACTCCCGGTTTAACTCTGAAAACTTTATCCATTATTCTTCTTTCTGGGAAATGAGACAGAACTGAAATCCTGTCACCTTAAAAGGTTTACTGACCATCCCATGTAAACAGAGACAGCCTTAGCTAAGAAGTATGACTGATGTGACCATATAGGCCCATTAGACTGAATCATTCATCAAATATTAATGAGTCATTTCATAGAGTGACTTTTTCAGTGACTTTTCAATAGAATTGAAGCCCAAGAAATGATAAGAAAAGCAAAGGACCCTTAGGGTTATTTTCACTGAATGGGTCATCTAGCCATTTGGGAGTCCTGATGCAATAACCTAAGTGATTTCCCCCCAAGCTAAATTGTCTCACACAGAGCAAAAATTGATGTCATTTCACATGGTAAATAAACACAAAGAAAAGACATTTCCAAGGAGCTATTTTACAAGAAAGAGCTAAGAACTAGGGTTCAGTTCTCTGCTGAATCACATTCCCCCAAATCCAATCTCAGGCTCCTTGTGAGTTTTTGGATTAAAAGTCTGAATAGCCAACTAAAGTTGAGATGATACAGTTCCAATGATACATCACGCTTATATCACCCCCTTTATCATCACATCTAAACTGGCTGTCAGTTTAATTTGGTACAACTTATGACTTCACACACCAGTTGTCAGGATATAAAATTATTATAAGATTTTTTTTTTGGTGGTACTAGGGATTGAATACAGAGGCATTCTACCTCTGAGCTACACCCCTAGCCCTATTTTATTTTTATTTGGAAACAGGATCTCACTCAGTTGATGAAGAGTCTCACTACTTGCTGAGGCTGTCCTTGAACCTGCGATCCTCCTGTCTCAGCCTCCCAAGTACTGGGATTACAGGTGTGTGCCACCATGTCCGGCTTATAAGATGTTTTTATATGAGAACAGAGAGATTAAAGGCTGATAAATGATATATGATAAAACAATATTGTGTTGTTTTATCATATACTGTGGGTCTTTTTTATTTGTATTCACATCTGATGTTTGCATATTACTAAGAACACAGTGCCATTCATGTGTGTGATTTGAGGAGAGAGCATGGGGTCACACTCTTACCACCAAGATATGACCCAGTAAAACCAGCACCCCAAACAGGCTTAGGTCTGAATTCTAATTCACCACCCTGCCTTGAATCAGTCATCTACCAACATAGAACTGTCATAACTAGCCATGCACATAACTAGCCATTGCTCTCTTGTTCCTAATAGGGATGGTTTAGGGTACTTCACTTTGTGGCCTATGTAATAGCAAATAGCCATTCCATTCCCACATTATAGTTTGGTGAAATCACAGGTGTTTTGCCTTTTAAAAGTATTTAGACATTTTGATTCAATCGTGTTTATTGCTCAAGTTTATGAAGAGTCTGGTATGTGAGGATGAGCTTTAAAGGTGAGATCATTTAGGATTCCTGGACATACCAGATATTGGCAGCAAGCAATTCTCTATGGAGATGTTTGTTTGGCATTTAAAACATGCCAAACTGTGGCATCTTTGGCAAAGGAGAATAACAGTTTCTTCTTAGATATAAATGATGATTCTTTTTATGACCAAGAAAGTCAATAAAAATCTCAGCTTGAAACCAGATTTTTTTCCCAATATGAATAAGAGTTCAATTATTTTCTCATGTAAGCTTTAAGATTATGTCTCTCTTTTGGGGCGGTTTTGTATACTTACAATAAGGATGTCTACTGCCTTTAAGGCTTTCACAGAGAATTTAATCTTTGGCAGTGAAAAGAAAGAATCCCAAGGGGGTAAATCAGTAGAAGAGGAGGGGGGACTGGTCAAGTTGAAGGAGTTTAATTTGAATTGAAAATCCTTTAGTCATGCCAAAGATGTGAAATTATCAAAGAAACATTTTATGTTGTAAAAACAGAGGAAAACCTCTGCCTTTGAGGAAACACCTTTTCTTTTCAGTATACGAAATTATTATGCTAATCCTACAATAGGTTATTCTTGAAAAAGAATATTCTTTTCATCTTTTGGAAGCCCTTTTGATTATTTTTACTCCTACAGATGCTGAGATGATTGAACACTAATTTGCACCTGGATTCAGGTTTAAATTAGAATTGTTTGTTCCCAGTATTTGTTTTAGGATCTGAAAATATATTCTCAATGGATCTCATTTCAGGCTTTGATTTTGCATTGAGTCCCACTTACTTTCTTCTTCCTTGGCTGTACCAGTTAGAGGTCTTTTCATTGCAAGCAACAATAGTCGCCCCTGGTAAACTTAAGCAAGAAGGGGATGTATTGGGCAAATTGCAAGAAATTCAAAGGATTAAAGAGAGAAAACTGAAGAACCAGTGTTGGGAAGGACAGACCAGGTAGCTCACTTGGATTTTTACGGCATGAATGTCTCCATAGCCCCATCCAATTTGACCCCAAATGGTTCAAATTCCAGGAAAAGGGCATTTGGTTGAATTAACTAGGGTCAACTCCTCTTTCTTCTGCCAGGGGAAGGCAGGGTATCTGAGTAGTAGTCCCACCAGATAATATGCAAATGGTGAGATGTAATTCACAAAAAGTAAATGAGTTTGTTACTACTCATAGATTTCCAAATTCAGTTGGCCTATCACCTCCTTTTCAGAAAAAAATTACTCAGCACCCCCCAGAAATCCACCTTCTTTAAACAAATAGACACAAAGATATAGTGACAAATTTGCATTCTTTTATATATCTATATTTCATTCCAGCACACACACCCCCTCCTAGGGGTCGGTATCACCCACTTTGGGAACCTATGCTACTGCTCCAAAGAAGGTGGACTGAAAGCTGGGTAGATATAATGAATAAACAAAAAGTAATACCAAAAAGCCCTAATAGCTACCATCCCCATTCCATTTCTATTTCATTCTTTCTTCTCTTTTTGTGTACATTTTCCTCTCTTTTTTTCTAGCTCTCTTGCTTCTTCCTTTTTCTTGCCCTTTAAAATTTATCTGTTTTCTTGGCTGGACTTTTTTTGTCATTGTTCCCACTTCTTTATTAGAAACCTTAATATTAAAATTGTTGCACTCAAATCACTTATCTTTGTGGGCAATTGGTGTCAACTGAGTAGGTAAATGTCTATCTACATGGTATGATTTTTGAAGAAAGATTCCTGAATGTATCCCTTCCAAACTGCTACTCACTCAACTGCCTCCCATTATGCTAGTTAGTTTCTTTGATTAAAGCAACACCACCTAAGGAATTTACCATTGAAAGATATTAATCCATTATTTATTTTTTCATCTTGTTATGGAATCAGTCAGCATATATTATCAGAGGAAGACAGGGAAAAACCCATCTGGTTACAGTGAGTGTGGCAGTGTAAAATTAGTATTTACCATGGAAGCAGAAATTATAGGCCTGACCTCTGATTTACTTCTTTCCTGCTGTGTGTGATAAATCATGGTGAAATTACTTGTATTCCTTAATTTTCATTTACCTCAACTGTGAAATGGGGACATAATTCTTATAGTATGTAGTTATGAAAAGTCAGTAAAATTATATTTGTAAAGCACTTACCATGTTGCCTAGTACATAACATGTTCAGTAAAGTTAAAATTCCTTTTTTAATAAATATTTAATGAACACCTATTACGTCCCCCACACTAAGCTACATGGAAGGAAACCATGGGAGCAAATAGAGGTTACATTCTAGTGGGAAAGACACATTAATCAAAATCTAATATAAAAAGTATTAGTACCAATAAACATATTAATTAGAGGTTCACAGACAATGGCACGCACACTCCATAAATTATAGATAGGAATTAATTAAAGGAAGTGTTCACAACCAAGGTGAACTCACTGGAGATATGTGTTTGATAAATCTGGTGTTCAGGGAGAAGTGTCCCATCTTTCACTTAGCCCAAGAGGATTTTATTAAAGAGATAATATTTCTAGATTTGTGTAAGAAAAAGAAGAGACATTGTTTTGCTTGGTGGAAAAGCTTCAATTATATAATTTTACATGGAGAATCTTTGGGAGCTTGAAACAGTACATTTTGATCATGTAGGCATTGAATGAATTAGTCTAGAAGCAGTAGTCCGGATTAAGATCAAGAAAAAAGACAATGTAAGAAACTCATTTCCAAAAAAGGTGATTAGTGTTTGTAGAACAGATTGCTAGTTCTGTGCCAGTGTCTGAAGTCCCCTTTAAGAAAAGTACTTGAATTTTTTAGTTTGTCTCACTGCTTCTCAACTAATACTCTATATCTCCCAACTTCCCTTGTAGCTACATGAATGTGACCAAGTTCTAAGTAATGAGAAGAGGGCAGAAGTGTTGTGTAATACTTCTGAAAAGTCTCCTGAAATGTAAAGACACCCTTTTACTTTCTTCTTCCTCCTAACCACTATCTAACAGGAGCTTCAGCTTTCACCACAAGTATTTTGGGAATGGAACATGTACAGCATAGCAATAAGATGGAAAGAGCCTGAGTTCTTGATACTTTCTACTTTCTTATCAGCTTTGAACAGCCAATCTTCAGACTTCTTCCATGTAAACAAGAAAAATAATTGTCTAGTTTAAGCCACTATTTCCTAGGGTCTTTACTTTTTAACATAGTCAATTCAATCATCATTTATATGTTGCTTTGGTAATAATTAAAATACCATGGGGCTTATAAAATAAGTCACACAATCCCTTTATTCTAGAAGTTAACATTATATTCAATTCATGCTTAAATGTATGGAATGCCACTCTAAGGTTTTAATGGCAGAGACAATATCATATTCATTGTTATGTCCCTGTACTTAACAGTATTTATTATCACAACCAACAGTATTTATTGGTGATCAAAGTAATGCTCTGTGCTCAAACAAACTGACTTGTTAAATATAAGTGAAAAGAAATAAAATGCCCTTTAATTTGCAGAAGAATAACAGGAAAAGAAGTGTGTGTGTGTCTGTGTGTGTGTGTGTGTGTTTGTGTGTGTGTGTGTGTGTGTGTGTGTGTGTGTGTGTG
>PVJS01041762.1:0-17822 GCA_004027185.1 Glis glis
ATGATATGAAGACATCAGATAGTTGTACTGGGGATTGAACGGGGGGGGGGGGTGAAGGTTCATCTCCAAGCCCCAGCCCCAGTCCTATTTTATTTTTTTATTTTTTTCATGGTACTGGAGATTAAGTCCAGGGGCCTTCTACCACCAAGTTACACCCCCAGCCCTATTTTTTTTTTTTCAGTACCGGGGATTGAACAAAGGGGCGTTCTACCTCCGCGCTACGCCCCCGGCCCTATTTTTTTATGCTTTATTTTTGAAACCGGGTCTCATGATGTTGCGGAGGGCCTCACTAAGGAGAGAGAGAGAGAGAGAGAGAGAGCTGAGGCTGGCCGCGAACCCGGATCCTCCGGTCTCTGACTCCCAAAGTACTGGGATTACAAGCGTGCGCCACCACGCCCGGCTCCAAGCCCTATTTTTGATTTTTACTTTGAAACAGGGTCTCACTAGGTTGAAAAGAGTCTCACTACTTGCTGAGGTTGTCCCCGAACCTGTGATCCTCCTAAGTACTGGGATTACAAGCGTGGGCCATCACGCCCGGCCCTATTTTATTTTTGAAACAGGGTTTTGCTACATTGTTAGGCTGTCCTCAAACCTGCAATCCTCCTGTCTCAGCCTCTCAAGTACTGAGATTACAGTCACGTACCACCACAACTGGCTCATCAGATAGTTTTCAGCAAGGAGTGATATGGACTGATTTTCCATATTTCATCTATTCTAAGGTAGACATTTTCCCCCATTTTAGTTTCTCTAAGATTGGAGTTTATCTTACAATTAGTGGCATGCCATATAATTGGCAGAGTTTCTTTTTATTCTGGCATGCATAACATTATGGTGTAACATTTAATCTATGGTGTGTGAGATCCAGTGATAGGCAATATATTCTACAAAAGGGAGTCCAGCTTCTGTGTGGGAAAATAGCTTGTAAGGGCAGGAAATGAAGCAAGAGACTAGCTCAGAAGTACTGCAGTATTCTTTTTTTTTTTTTTTAACACTGGGAATTCAACTCAGGGGCATTCTCCCTCTGAGATACACCCCAAGCCTTTTTATTTTTTATTTTTTGTTTTGAAACAGGGTCTTGTTAAGTTGCTGAGGCTGTCCTTGAACCTGTGATCCTCCTGTCTCAGCCTCTCAAGTACTGAGATTATAGGCATGTGCCACCATGTCTGCTTGGTACTGCTGTATTCTAAGGAAGTTTCTTCAATGTGAATTAGGAAGATAGAGGGGAGACCATGAGAGGAAGGTAAATATGGGATGAAGCCAACAGAGAACTTATTCACAGACTGAGCATAAAGTTTAAAGCAAAAAGAAAATTCAAGGATGACTCTTTAGTTTTTTGCCTCAGAAACTAGGGAAAATGGAGACATTATTTTCTAGAATAGAAAATATAAGTGAGAAGCATATTTGAGGAAGAAAATCCCAAACATTCTGATTTTGTGATGGCAGGTTTAAGAGGCCTGTGGCCATCCAAATGGAGAACTCCCCGAATCACAGCCAATGTCTGATCCCTCTCTGAGCATCCTCACATGAGGGGCCACAGGAAGTATACGGAGTACACATGCATTCACTGAAGGATGGGGCCGGCCTCCAAAGCAGCAGAGCTCTGCTTAATTTGTCCAGAAACAGAACCTAGAGTGATGACGAAGATTCCCTACTCTGCAGTCACTATGTTCCTTTGGAGTGTGGTGCAGTTACCTTTACAATAGTGGAGTATTGCTGGGAAAATTTTTGACATTGGTCCAGTTTTGTCTGATTTCTCTCAATTTCTGCAAACAGCTCCTAGGAACCAAAATATCACATTATCACATTAGTACAGCTGAGTATGTTCTAAGGCAGTGGTTTCCAAACTTTACCTGCATCAGAATCACTGGGAAGGTGGGCTAAAACCCAGATGGCTGGGCTCCACCCCCAGAGTTTCTGACTCAGTAGGTCTGGGGTTGGGCCCAAGCATTTGCATCTCTAACATTTTCCCAGGTGAGGCTGATGCTGCGGGTTTGCCCTTAGTACTTTATATGTATCATTTCATTTAATCCAATCAGTCAGTAACTTTATATATAGGTTAAATGAATAATGAACTGTGTCCATCTTATGGATAAGGAAGAACAACACTGAGAGGTAAGAAATTTATTCAAGGTTTTATAACTAGTAGGTCAATGAGTCCAGGGTAGAATCCTGGTAAGGTAACTCCAAACCTTATACTCAACCATAATGCAAAACAACAACAAAAAAATCCCAACAAAAAAGGCGTTAAATAAAACAATTTTCTTCCAAATCACAGGTTTCCCTGAGTCTTCAAAATCTCCCTAGTAATATAAAATATAATATCAAGAAACAAAAGAGATATTTAATCTGCCTGCCTAATGATGTCAATATATAGTCACAGAAACTCAGGATTGAAGGGATCCATCAGTCCCTCTGGCTTAAAAGCAAAACCAATTATCTTAAGACCATCTCTTTGAAACCTTTAAGAAGAGGGGGCTTGGAACATCATGTCCTTTGAAGAAAATTGTAATTGCTGAAACATCATCCCCTTTTAAGATAATGCTGTTTCCTCCCGCAACTTCTGCCCTGCTAGGACCACACACACCGTCTGCTGGCTGAGCTGCTCCGACAGCACTCGGCTATCCTCGGCCTGGCCTGGCTTCATCATTTCCTGCTGGGCAGTGGTCTCCTCAATCCACTTGATGAGTGTTCCATGGCAGGCCCGGTAATCTCCCAGAACCTCCTGGATACTTTCTAGCTCAGATTGGCTAGAGGAAAAAAAGGGAAACTGCTATCAAACATCTTAATATAAACACAGTACAGTAAACGAGGCAGTTCCCTCCTTTGCTCAGGCCTCCACTTGGGCTTGACCACAGCAGATGCAATGTTACTTATGGGAGTAAACAATGCAAGGCTGAGTGACACCTAGGTTATGTGCCTAGTACCTAGAGGTGAATGGAGAACAGATGTGCCCTACTGGCCCCAGAAACTCCCTTGTGACCTGGCATCCCATGATAATCCCTGTCAAATATTTTACCTAGCTTGCCAAGAAGGTAGTACTGGCTGTACATTTCTCTACCCTCAAGACAGAGTACCAGGGCTACAATTAATGAATCACTATAATTTCCTGGGGCAGAAAGTAGGGAAAAGTGAAAAATAGAAGTTACTATTCACTTCCATTAGTCTAACCAGCCTTAGGCTAGTAATTCAGCTGATCCAAACTTGCAGGAGTTGCTAAGCCCCTCTCCCTGCATATTTCCCTACCCAACTTAGTCTCAGACTAACAGATGGTATTCTGACTTTCCCATTCATATTTATCATCACAAGTAGAACCTCGAGTAACAAAAATAAAAACCACTAAATTAGCAAACGCAATAGCAGCAGGCAACTATGAAAAACTGCTCAGATTTGGATTCAAAGTGAGTAAAACAAGAAGCAGAATCCAGGCTCTTTCCTTAAGAAAAGATCAATATATGATCTTTCAAGTATATACTAGATATAAGAACTGGGACACCAGAGAGCCATTGCTAGTAGGGCCATTAATGTTAGTCCAAAAGAAAGCCTCAAGCCTGCCTTGGGGTTGATGGTCCCAACTTTCCATCATTCATCTTGTTCAGAATTCATACTGCTTTTAAATTTCTGCACCACCCAATCAGTTCCTGCCTGTAAACATAAATGCACAGATACAACTCTATTCTTACTTAAGCCCTAGTCCCTCCCCTAATGGGGAAAAAGGTGGGGTGCCACTCACCGGGTCTCCAGCTGGGCAATGACACGGTGCCAACGCTCCTGCAGCTGGGAGCCTTTTTCCTGACAGCGCTCCAGATCCAGGTTCCGCTCTGGTGTCAGACGACTCAACTGTTCTGCAACTACCTTGGCCTTGGCGATTTCCTCATCCAGGACTGAGAACACTGAATTCTTGTCCTTCACATCACTAAGCCAGTGCTATAAAAGCATAAGCATAGAAAACAGGTTAAATAGGTTCCATGCTAAAAAGGATTCAGGCTAAGGTAGGGGACAAGGACATTGTCTGCGGTGGACTCCACAGTGTTATCTGTGACTCAGAAACTAGTCCCTAGGGTGTTTGTGCCAGTAATGCCTCCATAGGTCACGGCCTCAGATTTCTTCATGCACACTGGGAAGACAAGGCAGGCATATCATATGGAGAAACGTGTAAACAGCTTGTGTTTGAAACTTGGATTCACTCCTTAAAAGCTATGAAAGCAAGCATCTTGGTTTTCTCATCTGTAGAAAGAGATAAAAATCCAAGCCAGATGCAATGGCACATGCCTGTCATCTTAGAGACTCTGGAGGATGAGGAGGGAGGATCAAAAGTTTGAGGCTAGCCTGGGGAACTTAGCAACACCCTATCTCAAACAAACAAACAAACAAACAAACAAACAAACACCCTTCCCAGAATGGCTTGTGAGAATCAAATGTGACAGCTAAGTGCTTTACAAACGTACATCATAACCACTGGCTGCATTCAATTATGCCATTATTTTACTGGGGGGAAAAGGGAGAAAATAAATGGAAAGATACAATCCTTTTGTGTGTGTGTGGTACTGGGGATGGAACCCAGGGCATTCTACCTTTGAGCTATACCTCCAGCCCTTTTTATTTTGAACAGGATCTCACTAGGTTACTGTGGACTCAAACCTTTGATCCTCCTTTCTTGGCCTCCCAAGCTCTGGGATTACAGTTATGCACCACTGTGCCCAGCTTTTTTCTCTGTTCTTTCTAGCTAGACATACTTTTAAGTCCCTTCTTTTTTTTTTTTTTTGTGGTACTGGGGATTGAACGCAGGGGCGTTCTACCTCCGCGCTACACCCCGGGCCCTATTTTTTTTTTACTTTATTTTGAAACCGGGTCTCACGAAGTTGCGCAGGGCCTCACTAGGTAGAGAGAGAGAGGGAGAGAGCTGAGGCTGGCCGCGAACCCTGATCCTCTGGTCTCCGCCTCCCAAAGTACTGGGATTACAAGCGTGCGCCACCATGCCTGGCAAGTCCCTTCTTTTTTTATTGTTTTGGGTTTTTTTGCATTGAACCCAGGGACATTCTACCTCTGAGCTATACCCCCAGCCCTTTTTATTTTGAAACAGGATCTTGCTAAACTGCTGAGGATCTGGCTAAATTGCTGAGGTTGGACTCAAACCTGTGATCTTCCTGTCTCAGCCTCCCAAGCATTAGGATCACAGGCATCTACCACCATGCCTGGCTTTAGTCCCTTCTTCTTTGAATACATATTAAAATATATAAAATGTGATAGTTCAAATGCAAACTTAAGTCAGTGTCATGATATCCAAAACTGCATTTCATTGCTATCACAAAGCAATGGATGCGTTAAATCAACCTTCTAAGAAACTAGAGCAACCAACCCGTAACGTGGACCGATGGGACTCCAGAGCTGAGAGATCTGCTGGCACTGCTTCTTCTTGACTCAATTTGATCTCATAACCCTTGACCAAGAGTTCAGCATCCTGTATGCTGCGCACTATAACATCGATTGTCTTTAGTCTGTGGTGGGAAACAACACCATCCTTCATCAGCATGAGAATTTTAAGACCTGGGCCACATACCTGGCGTATCACCGAGATGTTCACAATACAACTGCTCAAATAAGTTTCACCATTATGAGATGATGACAGGGTTTTGCCAAAAGAAGAAACCATGGTAAGCTGCCAATTTAAGCCAATTCAAAATGAAGTTCTAAGTGGCCTGGGACATGCACACATGTGGCAGACTCATGGAGAGTAGGCACAAGGCCAGAAACCCATTTAACAGCCAAGTGACTAAGAGCTGTCATTCCTCAAGGTCATGGGTAGAGATGGGTGGTTAGGGGAAAACCTAGTTTAGCTGAAAAGTTTTTATTCTTTAGTCTCTCTTCCTTTCTCTTAACACCTTTAGATATTACTTTTCAGAGGTAATTCGCATCAAACAAAAACATTCCTAACATTGCAAATTAACCCCTTATCCAGATCATGGGCATGTGTTCACTGTAGTCCAAATGAACCCATGTTACTAAGAACTAAAGTTAAGACTTCTCGTCCTAGCTACATGTTCTTTTAAGAGCTGCAATCTTTCTGAATGATTCAAGAAACACCCTCAGCCCCTACCCTTTTTGTCCCAATGGAAACCACTGCCCTTTGTACCCAAAACCTGAGCTCACTCACTTATTCAGATAGACAGTGGAGAGCCCATAGACGTGGTCCATCTTCTCCACCAGCAGATTCAGTTCTGAGCGCAGAGTTGGAACACTCGAACCAGAGGGAGACTGATGGAGAAAGCTGTTGCATTTCATGGAAACGGCATCCAAGTCAGACCTCAGTCGCTGCAAATCTTCCTGTGTGTGCTATCAGGAACAAGATGCATGACAAAGAAGAGACAGAATTGAGCACAGAAGTTAGAAAGAAGTTTGTTTTTGTTTTTTTCTTTTTTTGTAATAGCAAAGTATTAAAAATCAGCAAAAGCCAGGCATGGTGGTGCACACTTGTAATCCCAGTACTTGGGAGGCTGAGACAGGAAGATCTCAGGTTTGAAGCCAGACTCAGCAACTTAGTGAGGCCCTGTTTCAAAATAAAAAAATAAAAAATAGGGCTGGGGGTGTAGCTCAGAGGTAGAATGCCCCTGTGTTCAATCCTCAGTAACACACACACACACAAAATCAGCAAAATGACCATACGTAGAATGACCGAATACACTATGAAATAAGCCGGGCATGGTGGTGCATGCCTATAATCCCAGTACTTGGGAGGCTGAGACAGGAGGCTTGAAGGTTCAAGGACAGTCTCAGCAAGTAGTGAGATTCTCATCAACATTGTGAGACCCTGTTTCAAAATAAAAAATAAAAATCGGGCTGGGGGGATAGCTCCAAGGTAGAATGTCCCTGGGTTCTACCAGTACCAAAAAAGTAAATAAACTATGAAATAGCTGTTTTTGCATTCTTATAAAAAATAAATAAGGAAGGATAGGGCAGGGGGAGAGTTCCAAAAATGAAACCACACACAAATAAGTCTAACTATATATATATATATATATATTTTTTTTTTTTTGTGGCACTACTTGCTGAGACTGTCCTCGAACCTGTGTGATCCTCTTGTCTCAGCCTCCCAAGTACTGGGATTACAGGTGTGCGTCACCACACCCAGCTTCTAAATATATTTCATATAAATAACATAATCACATTGAAGAGGGAGAGAGGGCAAAAATATGCACAAGTAATTTCTGAACAAAATAAATGAACTATAGATAGATCTTCAGGCTAAAGATAAGAACTTTAAATAAAAGTTGAACTCCAGTTTATTAAGGTTATTTATGCAGTAATATGAGTTAGCAATCCTCAAACTACTCTATGTAAATGCTAGGATTGAGCAATAAGTAAATACATTATGGGTAATACAAAGCAGGTTCTTCAGTCTTAGGGAAGGGAATAACAAATTTTACAAATAGCTCTGTGCTACTGGTGTGGAAATGGATGGAGATAGATGCATTTAAATACATACTTTTTATTTGGAGGCTGAGACAGGAGGGTCGCAGGTTCAGAGTCAGCTTCAGCAACTTAGTGAGGCTCTCAGCAACTTTGCGAGACCCTGTTTCCAAATAAAAATAAAATAGGGCCGGGGGTTGTAGCTTGGAGGAAGAATGCCCCTGGGTTCAATCCTCAGTACCACAATAAATAAATAAATAAATACTTTGTGTGTGACACAGATTGATAAGAATACTGATTTACGTGATATACTTAAATGCGTATATACTTTTATGCATGTATACATATATAAAGATGAGTGTATGTGTAACATATGTGTCTTTGCATAGGCATATGCATGTATGTGTTGATAATGGATGCTTTCTAGTTCTTTCTAGCAGGCCTACAAGCAATGACACAACTATGCACATATTCAGCCCCTAGCTCTTGGTTTCTAAGTAACATTCTCCCCCCAAAAGAAGAACTCCTTAGAAAAATACATAATTCCTTGGTTGGAGCTGCAAAGACAAGATGAACCAGTAATATCTTATTTTGTGAAAAAGAAAGTGCTCAAAGAATGATGGGGGCATGTTAAAAGGGCATAGGAGCCAGCTTGAAGGGACTCTCACTGACTAAATTTGGGAATTTTGGTTTTTTTTGTTTTTTGTTTTGCGGTACTGGGGATTGAACCCAGGGGCGTTCTACCTCCGAGCTACATCTCTGGCCCTATTTTTTACACTTTATTTTGAAATCAGGTCTCACGAAGTTGCAGAGGGCCTCACTAAGTAGCTGAGGCTGGCCGTGATCCTGGATCTTCCGGTCTCTGCCTCCCAAATACTGGGATTACAAGCATGCGCCACCACGCCTGGCCTGGGAATTGTTTTTTTACTGGGAATTGAATCCAGGGGCATTCAACCTCTGAGCTATACCCCCAGCCCCTCCCCTCTTTTTGAAACAGTCTTGCTAAGTTATTGAGGTTCTCACTAAGTTGCTGAGGCTGGCCTTAAACCTGCGATCCTCCTGTCTCAGTCTCCTCAGTCTCCCAAATTCTAGGATTACAGACATGTGCCACCACAACCTGTTTGGGAAAAAAAATTTTTTTTTGTGGTACTAGGGATTGAAGCCAGGGGCAATTTTACCAACAAGCTACACCCCCAGTCCTATTTTTTTATTCTTTATTTGGAAACAGGGACTCGCTAAATTACGGAGGGCCTCACTAAGTAGCTGAGGCTGGCCTCGAACCCGGATCCTCCATTCTCAGCCTCCTCAAGTACTGGGATTACAAGTGTGTGCCACCACGCCCGGCTTGTCTGGGAAAATTTAAGCATCAAAATTATGAAAATAGGCTGGGCATGGTGTCACATTCCTGTAGTTCCAGTTACCTGGAAGGCTTAAGCAGAAGAATTGCTTAAGCCCAGGAGTTTGAGACCACCTGGGCAACATCATGAGACACCATTCATTCATTCATTCATTCATTTAACATAGTGAGACACCATCCATCCATCCATCCATCCATTTATTTATCTATTTATTTACTGTGGTGCTGGGGATTGAATTCAGAGGCATTCTACCTTCAAGCTACACCCCCAGCCTGATTTTTATTTCTTATTTTGAAACATGGTCTCACTAAATTTCTGAGGCTGGCCTTGAACTTGCAATATTCCTATCTCAGCCTATCAAGTACTGGGATAACAGGTGTGTGCTACCATGCCCAGCCCTATTTTTTATTCTTTATTTTGAAACAGGGTCTCACTAAGTTGCAGAGGGCCTCACTAAGTAGTTGAGGCTGGCCGTGAACCCGGATCCTCTAGCCTCAGCCTCCCAAGTACTGGGATCACAAGTGTGCGCCACCACGCCCAGCTTGGCTTTTATTTCAAGAATAATATCCTACTTTTTGTGTGTGTATATGTGTGGTACTGATAACTAAACCCTGGGGATTCTACCTCTGAGCTACATCCCAGTCCTACTTGATTTTTTTTTTTTTGCGGTACCCGGGACTGAACCCAGGGGCGTTCTACCTCTGAGCTACACCCCTGGCCCTATTTTTTATACTTTATTTTGAAACCAGGTCTCACAAAGCTGCGGAGGGCCTCACTAGGTAGAGAGAGAGAGCGAGAGCTGAGGCTGGCCATGAACCCGGATCCTCCGGTCTCCGCCTCCCAAAGTACTGGGATTACAAGCGTGAGCTACCACGCCCGGCTCTACTTGATTTTTTATTTTGAACCAGGGTCTCACTAAGTTGCTGAGATTG
Organism: Glis glis; assembly: GCA_004027185.1. Taxonomy (NCBI): domain Eukaryota; kingdom Metazoa; phylum Chordata; class Mammalia; order Rodentia; family Gliridae; genus Glis; species Glis glis. The sequence continues at coordinate 9,695 of PVJS01041762.1, forward strand.
TCCTCAAACCTGCAAAGTCCCCCAAGTCTCCCAAGTACTGGGAATACAGGCATGTGCCACCATATCTGGCTAATATCCTACATTTTTACAACATTTAACTTTTATAGGAAACTCATTATATGTACTTATTATTTAATCTTTCAAAACAACTCTGTGACTTAGAATTATTATCTCCATTTTATTAGAAAGGAAACTAAGGATGAGAATTAGTTTGCCCAAAGTCACAGAGAGAGTGTGCATAAGAGCCCACACTAGAAATCTGTGTCTTGCCATACGCTTATTGAATAATATGACTGAAGGTCACCAAGCCATAGAAAGTAACACAGGCACATACAGGATAGAAGAGAGCAGCATCTCTACTAAGTAATTTTTTGTGGGGGAAGGGTGGTACCAGGGCTTAAACCTAGTACCTCAGAGCTACAACCCTAGCCCTATTTTTATTAATTAATTAATTAATTATTTTTTGGTGGTACCCAGGGGCATTCTACCTCCAAGCTACATCCCCAGCCCTATTTTATTCTTTTATTTTGAAACAGGGTCTTGCTAAGTTGCGGAGGGTCTAAGTTGCTGAGGTTGGTGGCGAACTTGTGATCTCCTGTCTCAGCCTCCCAAGTACTGGGATTATAGGAGTGCACCATCACGCCGGGCTTCTACTAAGCAATTTTAAAATACAGAGCCCAAATGCAATACTTAGAACAATTTACCAGTCCATTTGCCTTGTCAAGTCTATAGGAATCTAATTAATTCAGCAATACATTTTGAGGCTGCAATCCTGCTTCTCCATAGGTAAACGGCATTTACAGGCTGCAGGAAGAATTCCTGAGTAGGACTGTCAGGAGTCTGTGGCCTCATTTCTTAGGATCCATACTCTTGGCATCTAGTAATTCTGAAAGCATTCACTCTGCCACCAGCACCCACCTTTCTCCCAGAGCTTACCTCCTGCTCGGCAATCCTCAGTGCAATGTCCTGCCGGGCATCTTTGTCAGTCCTAGAGCTGGCTGGAGACTGAATTCGCTTGACCAGCCTCTGTTCATACTCCTCTAGGCGGAGCCGGATATTCTTCAGTTCTGAGATGTGTATCTTGGCTGCAGTTTCCTCTTTGTCCTCTGTGAATGTGCAAGCACAGAAGACCACTAATCTCCCCATCAGAGATCAACAACTCAGAGGACAACAGAGCCCCCCTCAGACAGAGGGCATGGTTGGCTCCAGATACCCCTCTGAGAAAAGCAAGGTCTTATTTTTATTTATTCTTGGAGGGACTGAGGATTGAACCCAGCACCTTGTACATGCTAGGTAAGTGCTCTACCACTGAAGTATAGCTCGAGTCCCTTTTAATTTTATTTTGAGACAGGGTCTCGCTATATTCCCAAGGCTGAACTTGAACTTGCGATCCTCCTACCTCAGCTTCCTAGGTACCTGAGATTGTAGGTGTGTGCCACTGTGCTCAGATAAAGCAAGGTCTTATTTAGGGAACTTTCAGCCTGATCCTAAAGTCCATGCATCATACACTGTTCTTTAAAGAGTCAACATGTTATATCCACAAAGAATGGAATAGGTTGATTAGTGATAACAACCACAATATTCACAATTTGATTTCACAAATTCATCTCTATAAGATTTTCTCTATCTCAAGGTGATGTTACTTTCTAGTTTATACAAAGCACCCTTCAGGGCTCTCATTCCACCGCCCTCCGTCCCTCTTCCCAGTGTACACACCATTCTCCATGGACTTCATCAGGTGCTGGAAGTGGGCTTTACAAGCCTCAACCTCCTCTTCCAACCGCAAGCGATCAGCCACTGAGAACAGCGTGGAGTCACGACTGTCCTGCAGGAAGTCTTCATAGTGGGCCTGGAGATTCTTCATGATCTGGTGGCTCTCCCCTGGTGCTGAGGATCGAAGCTGGACGAAGGAGCCAAAAGAAATTGCAACAGAATGGGGACATAATGATTTCTCTCTCCTTCATTTTTATTGAACTCTAACATATATACAAAATGGTACACAAATCATAACTGTAAACATGTTGATTTTCACAAATTGAATACACCCATGCAATCAATATTGAGGTTAAAAAAAAACAGAACATTACCAGTACCCCAGAAGACCCCTTTGTGCCCTACTGGACATAACTCTTTATTTATTTTGAAACAGGGTCTTACTAAGTTTTGGGGGGCCTTGCTAAGTTGCTGAGGCTGTCCTTGAACTTGAGATTCTCTTGTCTCAGCCTCCCAAGTACTGGGATTATAAGCGTGCACCACTGTGCCTGGCTTTGGACATAACTCCTTGGGTTTTGTGGGGGGGGGGACTGGAACCCAGGTCCGAGTTACACCTCCAGCCCTATTTTATTTTTTACTTTGAAACAGGGTCTTGCTAGGTTGCTGAGAATCTCGATAAATTGGTGAGGCTTGTCTTGAACCTACACTCTTCCTGTCTTGGCCCCCCAAGTACTGGGATTACAGGCGTGTGCCACCATGCCCAGCTTAGACCTAACTCTTAATAATTGTTAATTCCCTAGTATTCATCTGCAACACGCTTTTCTGCAAAGTAAACATTTGTCCTGCAGACTGAGAAGAGGCCCGCAACCTTCTCCTTTTGGCAAAGATGTTACTTATTTTCATAAGGAATTTCCTTAATTATTCAAGCTGCTAATTCTAGGTCCTACAACTTAGAAAAGTCCTAACCCTGAAACAGTATCCCTGCCTCTACTTTACTCTATTTGGCTGGGGAGAAGTCTCTAGATAATGAAAAAAGCTTGCCAATAGGATGGGGCCTGAGGAAACACACTCACAATTACCTTTTCTAGGTTCCAGGTCTGTACAAGGTCAAGATCCTTCCGCAGATAGTTCCAGGAGATAAGGCTTTTGGTGTTAATGTGCAGCTGGTGCCAAAGGGCCATCACCTTCTGATAAGACTGCTCCACCCTAGACACAACACAGGACCTGATCAAGGACTGAGCTCCACATTAGAGCCCTTCTAAAGAAAAATGTGACTACTTTAGTGACTACTTTAGCAGAACAGAGATGTGTTATGCAGAGAAAGACAATATGTTCCAACACATAGGGCTTTTTTTTTTTTCAGGATTAGGGATTGAACCCAGGACCTCATACATGCTAAGTAAGCAGTCCACCACTGGACTATACCCCCAAACCTTTAATAAAATTTTTATTTTAAGACAGGGTTTTGCTAAGTTGTGGCCTGGAACTTGTGACCCTCTTACCCCAGTTTCCTGAGTAGCTGGATTTACAGGTGTGCACCAGTAGGTCTGGCATGGAAATCTTTAAAACTGAATTAATTGAAATCTTCCATGAGGACTTGCTACAATATTATGTATATTATGTTAGTAAATATTCAGCAATCTCATAAAACTTATCTGAATGTAATATGTTTATAAGAAGCTAGAAAGAAGAAACAACCAGGGAGAGCACTAATAGAGAAAAAAAGTATAGACAAAACAACCCTATTTAGAATTGTTGAAAAATGATGATACCAATGCTTAATAAGTAATTTGCTAGCCGGGCGTGGTGGCACACGCTTGTAATCCCAGCACTTGGGAGGCTCAGACAGGAGGATCGCAGGTTCAAGGATAGCCTTAGCAAGTAATGAAACTCGCATCAACCTAGCAAGACCCTGTTTCAAAATAAAAATAAAAAATTGGGCTGGGGGTATAGCTTGGAGGTAAAATGCCTCTGAGTTCAATCCCCAGTACCAAAAAAAAAAGTGATCTGCTGTGTTCTATATATTTACAAAAATACTAAAATATTTAAAAGGTAATAGCAACTTAAGCTAATTTGGTACACAAAAGGGAACTGTAGCATGCAGGGCTTGAGGAGATGTTTTTCAAACACTCAACCTCAATTTGTAGAAGAGCTAAAACACACACACTAAGTTAACCTTGAATTTTTTTAACTTGAGAAGAAAATGTGAGAAACAGAGAGGGTGGAAAACTAGAAGCCATGATATCAATTAAATAAGAGACATTAAACCCATTAGTTTATTTCCCCTGTCTCCAAAAATCCCACTGAAAATTCAGTAAAGTTCAGGAAATCTTGAAAAAAATATAAGAAAAATAAAACAGAAAACAAAAGAACTTTAGAGAATCCGCTCAAGAGGTCCAACATCTAATAAGTGGAAGTTCTTGCTTTCAAGAACAACAACAAAATAAAAAACCAAAGTGACAGAGAATGAGATAATTAAAGAAATTCCCTAAGATCTGAAAGAAGAGTTTCAGTTTATGTTCACTAAACAGACACCCCACCCCTGCTCCGCTTTCTTGAGACATGCCATATCTATACTGCCTAGGTGGGGACTTGCACTTGAGACCCTCCTGCCTCAGCTCCTGAGTAGCTGGGATTGCAGGGGTTAACTACTTCACCTGCTCTCCACAGCTTAGAAACAATGAGAAAGTCTAAAGGAGTTTTTCTAGAGAAGTAAAGATTTCATTCAAAATTTAAACATAACAAATTATTCTGCATCATAATGGTAGTAGAGTATATACAATTCTCTGCATTTGTCAAAATCACTAATTCTGCTTGCTACAAAACATATTTTGCTGTATGTAAACTTAAAAAAAAACAAAGGGATAAAGAATGAAAATAGTCGTGGTGGCGCACGCCTATAATCCCAGTACTGAGACAGGAGGATCGCAGGTTTGAGGACAACCTCAGCAAGTAGTGAGACTCTCATCAATCTAGCGAGACCCTGTTTTCAAATAAGAAATAAAATCAGGCTGGGGTACAGCTCAAAGGTAGAATGTCTCTGGGTTTCAATCTCCAGAAACCATGCAAGCTAAATAAATAAATAAATAAATAAATAAAGTAATAACTAAATAAAGTAATAAATAAAGTAATGCTTTCAAGGTTTAGAGTGAAAATAATTTCCAAAGTAATGATATATCTGTCCAGTAATGATGAAGGGAGAAGAAAGGCATTTTCAGATTTGAGAGGTCTTAAAAATTTTACTTCCCAGGCAGGCTTTTTCAGCAAGCTTCTGGAGAATGTATGCTGCCAAACCAGAGAGTGAACCGAGAAATACAATGTGGCATCTAGGAATGAGGAGGTCCAACACAGAAGCCAGGGGAGTGAGCGCGCAGGTGAGGATGGAATGAGGAGGCCCAACACAGAAGCCAGGGGAGTGAGCGCGCAGGTGAGGATGGAATGAGGAGGCCCAACACAGAAGCCAGGGGAGTGAGCGCGCAGGTGAGGATGGAATGAGGACGTCCAACACAGAAGCCAGGGGAGTGAGCGCGCAGGTGAGGATGGAATGAGGACGTCCAACACAGAAGCCAGGGGAGTGAGCGCGCAGGTGAGGATGGAATGAGGACGTCCAACACAGAAGTGAGGGGAGTGAGCGCGCAGGTGAGGATGGAATGAGGAGGCCCAACACAGAAGCGAGGGGAGTGAGCGCGCAGGTGAGGATGGAATGAGGAGGTCCAACACAGAAGCCAGGGGAGTGAGCGCGCAGGTGAGGATGGAATGAAATGCCAGAGGGCAGCACACCATCAGGCCTACAGAACAGGTCCCGGTGGGAAAGGAAGTTAGAACGGGCCAAGAGATGTTTCCAAGAGAAGATAAAAATGAAAATTACCTGTGGCATTTGGCATATTGCTTTGATTTCTGTGGTACTGGGAATTGAACCCTGGGGTGTTCTATATCTGAGCTATACCCCCAGCCCTATTTTATTTTTTATATTGAAACAGGGTCTCACTAAGTTGCTGAGGCTGTCTTCAAACATGCAATCCTCCTGTCTCAGTCTTCCAAGTACCTGATTACATGCATGCACCACCACGCCCAGCTAGCATTTGGCATATTAAAGAGTCTTTTGTAAGAAAGAGGGAGAGTTTGGAGATAAATCCATAATGTGCAAGTATATAAGTAAGCAAACTAAAAATCCAAACAGATACCTACTCCAAGGAAACAAAAGGTAATATAAAAAAGTTAGTGAGCCGGGTGTGGTGCACGCTAGTAATCCCAGTACTTGGGAGGCTGAGACCGGAGGATCCAGGTTCATGGCCAGACTCAGCTACTTAGTGAGGCCCTCCACAACTTTGTGAGACCCTGTTTCAAAATAAAAGAATAAAGAAATAGGGCTGTGGGTGTAGCTCAGAGGTAGAATGCCCCTGGGTTCAATCCCCAGTACCGCAAAAAAAAAAAAAAAAAAAAGGCCTGGGGTATCCTGGTGGTAGAATACCCCTGGGTTCAATCCCAGTACCCCCCAAAAAAGGTTAATGAGAAATAATTTATTCATATATAAATTCATTCACCAACAACTATTTATTATCTACTATATGCCAGGAATGGTTCTAGATGCTAAATATATAGGGATAAACAAAACAAACAAAAGTCTCTAAAAAGAAAGAGGTAACAAGCAAATTTATAATATGCAAGGCACTATTAAGAGTTTTGAAGAAAAAGATAATAAAAGAAAGGGTGGTAGTGAGTGGAGAAAGCAGTACACAAGGGTGATAAGATGAACCAAATGCAGTGAGGGAGCAAATCATGTATATATCTCTAGGAATCAAGAAGTGCAAAGGCCCTGAGAAAACGATATGCTTGCTGTGTTTGAAAAACAGGGAAGACAGCAGAGTGGCCACAGCCAAGTATGAACACGGAGCGTGGCAGAGGATGTGTTCAGAGCAGCAAGGCATGACTGCCTCACAATGATCCCCTAGAGCACTCTGGTTTTTTTAAAATGAAAAGTCAATTCAAAACAAATTGTTTTTTTTTAAATAATATAATAACCATTTTACTTTCTTGCTATGATCCTCTACTTAATATCAAGGACATTACCTATTTTAACTTAATTTTGTCAAAACAAATTGTGACATAACTTCATCTGGAAGGTGAAGAAAGGAGAAGTATAAGCATGTGTATAGAAAGCTAAACGTTAATTTCCAAGAGTAAAAACAGATAATTTCCAAAGTTGAAAAAAATCAGGAAATAGGAAGAAAATCCCATTATTCATTAATTTGGAGTTAAAATTAAAAAAATCTATCAGAGTTTAAAATAGTTAACCTGCCAAGTCGAGGGCTGGGGTGGGGAAGGTGATTGCTAGTTTTCTTTTCATTATTTTTTTTAAGAGTCGGGGTCTGCTGTGGTGCCCAGGTTAGTCCTAAACTCCTGGGCTCAAGTGATCCTCCGCTTCAGCCTCCCGAGTAGCTGGAACTACAGGAGTATGCCCCTGTGCACAGCTAGTTTTATTATAATAAGCTTTACAGTACAATCCAACATCCTAACCTAAGTACATTTATTACTTTAATATAATACAAATTAAATTAGCTGTCATTACAAAACTCAATCCTCTGAGAGTAAGCTGTTTATATTAACAAGAATTCTTTTAAAAAGAACTATCACTAGCCAGGTGCAGTGGTACACACCTATAATTCTATTACTTGGGAGGCTGAGACAAGAGGATACCAAGTTTAAGGCCAGCCTCAGAAACTTAGTGAGACCTTTAGCAACTTAGTGAGACCGTTTCAAAATAGAAAATAAAAAGGGATAAGGGTATAGCTCAGTGATAGAATGTCCCTGGGTTCTATTCCCAGTACCAATAAAAAAGAAAAAGAAGTATTACTGAACATATTTCAATTGAACAAAAGGATTTACTGAAGATCTACTGTGGCTGGCAATGTGATACTTGGTATTTTTAATAGGAGGTCTTTCTCAGAAGAACCTTCACAGCTTGGTCATTTTGTTCAAGATCCTAAATGTGGGTTCACCCAGGCCAAGGAGCAGAGGTGTTACTGAGTGGCAGCTGAGCAGTTACCTGCTGGCCATCTCGATGGCATCCTTATTGGGTGGGGGGATGAGGAAGCAGACGGAGGGCACCATCGCCTCATTCCCCGTGGGACTGATCACCTTCCACTTGGTCCGCTGAGAATTATCTTCTAGCACACACTCATCGTTCTTGCAAATTGTGATCTGGAGAGACAAAGTCACAAGTTATTGCTAATAGAGAAACCAATGACCTATTATTACCTAGTACCTGACCCCAAGGTTATGAAATCTTTAAGAAAAGAACTATCACTTAGTGAGGGCTCCTGTTTCTTTCTTTCTTTTTTTTTTTTTTGCAGTATTGGGGATTGAACCCAGGGGCATTCTACCTCTGAGCGACACCCCCAGCCCTATTTTTTTA
>PVJS01041763.1:0-17823 GCA_004027185.1 Glis glis
AAAAAAAAAAAAAAAAAAAAAAATTAAAAAAAAAAATTTCCAGTTGGAAAAAAAAAAAAATATTTTAAGTATTTTGATTTTTATATAAGCAAAATAGATTACTGAATTGTTTTCTGCAAATTAATTCTTACAAAGCTACCATTAATTTCAAAGATTTCTAACTGAAAAATATATCTTAAAAATTTACAATAATGATAGATGTACACATGTTTATAGCAGCACAATTCATAATAGCCAAATTATTAAACCAACCTAAGTGTCTATAAATAGATGCATTAATAAAGAAAATATATATATATATGTATATATATATATATATATATATATATATATATACAATGAAATTTTATTCAGCTATAAAGAACAAAATTACGTCATTTGCAAGAAAATCTATGGAGCTAGAGAATGTTATGTTAAGTGAGATCAGCCAATCTCAGAAAGTCAAGGGTCACTGTGTTTTCTCTCTTATGTGGAAACTAGAGAGAAAATAGGAAACAAAAGGGAATTCAGACAAATGAAGAGAGAGACCAACAGAGTAGTGGAAAGGGCTTGGGGAAGGGAGGTGGGGAAGGGAAGAAGGCCAGAGGAAGGAAACTGTTCAAATAATGTATTAAAAAAGTATAAAAAATTGTCAGTCCCTCTTTTGAGAATACTTGAAATTACTTAATTTTTTTAGTTTAATGGCAATGACTAAGCATCCTAAATATATATATATATATATTTTTTTGCGGTACCGGGGATTGAACCCAGGGGCATTCTACCTCCGCGTTACACCCCCGGCCCTATTTTTTTATACTGTATTTTGAAACCAGGTCTCACGAAGTTGTGGAGGGCCTCACTAGGTAGAGAGAGAGAGAGAGAGAGAGAGAGAGAGAGAGGGAGAGAGAGAGAGAGAGAGCTGAGGCTGGCCGCGAACCCGGATCCTCCGGTCTTTGCCTCCCAAAGTACTGGGATTACAAGCGTGCGCCACCACGCCCGGCCATCCTAAATATTTTAAAACTAAGAGGAACACAAATGTTTAAAATGCTTATAGATTTAAATAATTTAAATCATCTTCTAGCTTTATCATATCTACTTATAGCAGAAGCATAAATATATGATTTAAAATTTACAATTTTAGGTGTTTTAATGTTAATAAATAATATAATGTGCTTTAAAATAAATCAGGATTTTAAGGTTCTTGAAATAGATATATTTGGTCTTCGTTCCCTGCCTTACATTATTTCTGGCTAAACACACCTTTTCCCCTGACATGTACTTATACATTGCAAAGTACCTATACCCCTGCAAAGTACCTATACTTTTCAAAGTAATTGAAAGCAGATATCGTTTCAGTCACCTTTTTATATTTTATTGATGCATTGTAATTGTACATCATAGTGAGGTTCAAAGTCATACAAACATACATGCACACAGCACTTGCCCTGTTTCCCTCTGCATTCCCTGCTCCCACCTCCTCCTTCCCCATACATGATAGTGAGATTAGTGACACCTTCATATATGAGCACAGCATAATTTGAACTGTTTCTTTTATCAGTTCTTCCTTTCCCCTCCCCACCTTCTTCCCCCATCCCCTTCTACTAGTCTCTCCTCAATTATCTAAAGTCTCTTTTGTTTCCTATTTCCTCTCTAGCTTCCACATATGAGAGTAAACATTTGATCTTTGACTTTTTGAGACTGGCTGATCTCACTTAGTATAATATTTTCTAGTTCTATCCATTTTCCTACAAATGGCGTAATTTTGTTCTTATTTATATCTGAGTAAAATTCCATTAGTCACCTTTCTATTTACCAAAGCAATAGTAAACTGCTTCACAAGGTAGGCAGCTGAAACAAAACTTTGTTTTGAATTAAAATATTTTGTAATGAGTGTAAAATCTACATAAATGACAATTACAGAGTTATCCTTATTCATTAATAAGTACTGATATGTAAACATTTTTATCCAGAATAATATTCTGTTATATAGTTACACACACACACGTGCATTGCATGGATTTGTGTTATTGAGGAAGGAATCAGTTAATGAGAAGACTATCCATATATCTTCTTGGAAACTAAAGATAATATATACTGTAATTTGACATAAATATAAACTGATTTCTTCATTTAATTTACACTCTATATATTTTATGTATATATTTTATATATTTTATTTGCATTTTCAGATATTGTATAAAAATTTTATTAAAAGTTTCTCAGGAAGCAGGGTGTTGTGGCACACACCTGTAATCCCAGTACTTAAGAGGCAGAGACAGGAGAGTCACAGGTTTATGGACAGACTCAGCAACTTAGCAAGACCCTGTTTCAAAATATAAAAATAAGGGGGGGTAAGTGTGTAGTTCGGAGGTAAAATGCCCCTTGTTTCAATCCCCAGTACAAAAAGTGAAAAACAACCAAAAGATTCTCAGGTAGAGAGAGATGCCGATAATAAATAAAAATAATGAAAAATAAAAAATTGGTGTGCAGTATACTTGGAGAAAATGTCATCTGTAATCAAAATTATTTTTAATTAATGTAAACAGAGAATAAAATTTAGATTAATGCAACTTATCCCATGTTTTACAGGAAATATTGATGAAGCAGAACAAGAGTGGAAAGCAGGATTCCATCGCTGGAACAATTACATGATGGACTGGAAAAATCAATTTAACGATTACACTAGCAAGAAAGAGAGCTGCATGGGTCTCTAATTAATGGATTTACCCTTTTAGAATGTTCCTTTTCCTGTAGATGAAGGCAAAAATATCAGTAGTTCTCTACACTCCTACTAAGAAAGCTATTATATAGCTGAAACAAAAATGCCAGAAGGATAATATTGATTCCTTACATCTTACACTTAGTATTTTACCTAGCATTTCAAAACCCAAATGGCTAGAACATGTTTAATTAAATTGTACAATATGAAATTCAACAATCAATTATATGCATATTAAATGATGTGCTGCTTCAATCACTCTTTCCTGAATTAGCCTTAAGATATTTCTTTAAAAAGTGTGTATTCTCTTTTTAGTTGCATATGTATTTTCATTACCATTCATAAAAACATATTTTAAAAATAAATTGAATCTTGAAACAACTGGCTACCATGATTTACAATGCTATTTCTTCTTATCAATTTATAAACAGTGTCAATGTGAAATATTAAAAGAAAATGACCATTTTGTCTTTCATACAAACATAAAAATGAATCTTAAAATAAGAGGCTAAGCCTTTGAAACATCTTATGATAGATGCAAAATATTACTATCTACAGACAGTCAAGGAGTTTCTGTGTATAATTTAAGAACAAACTTATTGGTTGTCCAAGGTTGAAAAAAGTGGTTCATGGGATCATTTCTTATGCCTAGGACTTGGCATATAAGGCATGTTTACAGGTGTTTTACACAATTTGGTAATATTTTCCTAATTATTAATCTCACAAAGTATACAACATGTTTGTGTATTTTCCTCCACACTCCACCTTTTCCCCCTCCCCTGCCCCATCATTTCTGATATGTATTTACAAGTGCTGCTATAATGGGAAAATATTTATTTATAAATTAATTGAAAATAGAAATATTATAAAATAGCACTCTGAATCTTTGTAGGATTAGAAAGAAGCATGAGAAACAAAGGACAAGGAGGGGTGTGGGAGGAGATCCACCCACCATGCAGGCATTTGGAACTGAAAATATGCTGCTATTCTGCCTGGGTACTTGAGGCTTCCAGGGAAGGAGAGATGACTTAAAGGGTTGTTGTTATGATATATACAGTAGATAAGAATTCCTCATAGATACGTGGGGCATTTATCTCAATGATTTTCAAATTTCAAACTTGTATATGCATTGGAATCTCTTGGGATAATTGTGGCATGCTGCATACTAGGCCAATTAAATTAGAATATCTGGGAGTAGAGCCTACAAATCAGTACTTAAAATGATTTTTTCTGCTAGTTCTGATTTGTTTTTCTATGACAGCAATATTTTTCTTGATAGATTTAAGTTCAATGCTTTTTCTAGTGAAGAAATTATACATCCTTGATAAGTAGTTCACTAACATTATTACATATTAGAATCAACTGAGAAGACATTAAAAATTCCAAGTTATATGCCATTCCGCATACTAATTAAATCACAATGAGAAAGTGGTAAACAAGAATCAGGATTTTTTTATTTCACTTAACATAATGTACTCCAGTTCCACCCATACGCCACAAATAAGAATAAAATCTTCAATTTTTGAAGACTTATTATCAAGGATAACTTTCATGAAATAGTCCCATTAAATTTAGTTAATAAGAAATTCGATGATTTATTCCTAATTTTAATATAATTTTATTGATACATTTTTATCATACCTCATAATGAAGTCCAGATTAATAGGGACATATATGCACATAGCACTCAGTGAGCTTCCCTCTGCTCCCTCCCACTCCCTCCTCTTCCCCATACACAATACTGAGATTGGCATTGATAATTGTGTATATGTACATAGTGTCAACTGAAGTGTTTCCTTCTTCAAGTCTCCCCTAGAACCTTCCATCCATTGCAACATTGGGATTTCTCCTAATTTATCTGGAGTCTTTCTTGTATCCCAGTTTCTCCCTAGGATTCACATATGAGAGAAAACATATGACCCTTCATTTTTTGTGAATGGCTAATCTTACTTAGCATAATATATTCTAGCTCCATCCATTTTCCCTCAAATGGTATAATTTTGTTCTTTATTACAGCTGAATAGAATTCCATTGTGTGAATATATACACCACAATTCCATAATCCATTCATCTGTTGATGGACACCTAGGCCATTTCATAATTTGGCTATTGTGAATTGTACTATTATAAACATGCATATGTATGTATCATTGTAATATTCTGGCTTCAATTGGTTTAGAAAGATACCTAGGAGTGTTATTGCTGGTAGTTTAATTCCCAGTCTTCTGAGGAACATCTACACTGATATCCATAGTGGCTGCACTGATTTACGATCCGACAGTGTATGAGTTCCTATTTCCCCACATCCTTGTCAGCATTTATTATTGTTTGTATTCTTGATGATTGCCATTCTAATTGGGGTTAGGTGGAATCTTAGTGTAGTTTTGATTTGTATCTCTCTGATTGCTAATGATGCTGAACATTTTTTCATATATGTATTAGCCATTTATGTTTCTTTATTGTGATGTGTCAGTTTAGTTCTCATGCCCATTTTTTGATTGGGTTATTTGTCTTTTTTTAGTGTTAAGTTTTTTCAGTTCTTTTAGTCCTCCATATGAGAAATAGCTTGCAATGATCTTCTCCCATTCTAACAGCTCTCTCTAGATTCTTGATGGTTTCTTTTGCTACACAGAAGCCTTTTAATTTAATGCCATCCCGCTTATTAATTCTTGTTTTAATTTCCTGTGCTTTGGGGATCTTATTGAGGAAGTTTCTAACAGTACCTATATGTGGGATCATTGGTCCAATGCCTTCTTCTAGTAGTTGCAAAGTCTGGTCTAATATCCAGGTCTTTGACCTAACTTGATTTGACTCTTGTGCAGGGTGAGAAGTGAAAGTTTAATTTCACTTTTCTACAATTGGATAACAAGTTTTCCCAACACCATTTGTCAAAAAGGCTGTCTTTTCTCCAGAGTATGTTTTAGCACCTTTGTCAAAAATCAACTGACTGTAATTGTGAAGATTTGTTTCTGAATCTTTCATTCTATTCCATTGGTCTGTGTGTCTGTAATTGTGCCGATACCATGCTGATTTTATTACTATTGCTCTGTGGTACAACTTGAAGTCAGGTATCATGATGCATTTTACAAGGATTTCGTAATGATCCCTTGTGGGTTCAAATGTGCAGCAAAGTTTGGGAAGCAATGACCAATTCTAGGTGGTTGATTTAATGTTCCGGGGGAATAAACATATGCTTTAGAACTTACAAGCAAATAGTTATGAATCCTGCAATTTCATGTCAGAAATAAATGCATTTTTACTGATATAAGGAAACTAAATGTTTTTCTCTGAAAAGGGAACTGTAACAGAGATTGCTGAATGTTTACAATAAATTTGAGGTATACACTTTTGTTCTAGTACCTTTACACTAGGAAGTTAGCTTTTCAGGATATCACTTTTACCAATGAGTATATGCTTTATGAGAGATAAATTGAAAAATTTTAAATATTACTATATATATAGTATTTTATGGTGGTTCATATAATAGTTATCACAAAATACTATGATTTGCTTACAGGTAACATAGAATTTGCTCACTTGGCTATAATTAATAGTAATAATTCAGATGTAAGATAAGGAACTATAATAATTCCTATTTTCCAGTATATTTCTCATGTAAATCCTGTCAACTTATGAACTATTAAAACTACAAGTAATCCTTCTTGGCAGGCTCAGAAAGAGATGTTGCTAAAATGAATTACCTTGAAGAGAGACCTTCCATTCTTCTTTAACTTTTTTTTTAGTTCTTTCTATATTTTAGGAAGAAAAGGAAATTATCAAATAAATATATGAAGGATAAACTGTGAATATGCATTTAAGAAATCATTAAAATCTAAAATCATTAAAATATGCAAAGAGAATCTTTACTCCTATCATCTATCTATCCATCTATTAATCATCTACTTAAGATAGCCACTCCCAATTTTAGCCAAAAGGGACTAAAACAGAGGAATGCTGCTGATCTAACTAAACCAATTGGGATATAAATTCAAAGTCATTGTTGGCCTTTACCAAGATAGACTTAACTGTCCCCTCAGCTTGACTAAATTTTACTCAGGTTCTTTCCTGGCTATAAGCCCCTGACTTCCCTTTTCTTATAACAGTTAGTTGCAATTCTAAGTTCTTTCTCTGCCCCTATAAAATTTGTGCCAATCTTCTTCCAGCTTATTGCTAGTTTTACTATCAGGAGATGTCTTTATCAATGACCTGGGAACTATCACTTTGAAATATAAACATCAAAAGAAATAGTGCTCCTCTCTCCCAGTGTCAGTGAGAAAGCAAAAACCTAACTTTGATGGAAACAAATTAAGAAACACAGATGCCTAATTGCTGACAAAACATTTGGAAACTCAGGAATAACTCAATGTGCTCTCTACTTTGCACTGGCCCACCATCCCTTGAATGCCCCACAGCACTTCCCTCTCAACTCAGCACTTTAAAACCACATGTCTTTTGTTTAGCAGTGTTGAATTCAGTCTCTCTTCTTATTTTTATAGTCTTGAATAAAGTCCTCTTAGCCTGTTTATCTTGAGAGAAAATTTTACTGTGATAGTAATCAACATCCAAAACTTAAGTGCCCACAGCACACTAATTTTTACTACTTTCTATTAACATATCAGAAAAATAGAAGTATTTGGCTATAGCAGATTTTCTTCAGAAATAGCTATTCCTTGAAAAAGCTGATGAAGAGAGTAGCATAACTTGAATTGTAACAAGTGTGGAATACCTAATGTTTTAGTGATCTTTCCCTAATATCTTTCAGGCTTCAGGTAGACAATTTGCTTATCTGTGTCAATTTCAAGCTGTTGCCAATTTTTCATTTTTTACTATTTATTAATATTTTCAAAAACATTTTCCTTCTTCACTTCTGCATCAGATTTAAGTTTTCATAGTTTTACAGTTTTCCTGTTAGAGTGGCTCTGAACAAATGGATTCTTTCACTTTCAATGTAGAGTTTATTTTCTTTTCCTTTCTTCCCTCCACTTTTCTTCCTTTCCCCACAAATGCAAAGGAATAGCTAGAGATCCTTGGGTGATAGTCTAGGAACCACTGGGGACTTAAAGAACTACATTTACATATATAATGCAAAATTTCATTATATTGTTTGGCCTCTAGGAATAGGTCCTGGGAAATATCATCCCCCAAATCTATTTATCATGAAGCTAGCGTAACTTAACTTCAGGCATCCTCACTTGCAAGAACCATTTTGAAGAAACTGAATATAATTTTGTATTTGTATTTTCACATTATTTTTCTTATACAGATTTTTCAAAAGTATATGTTTCAAGATGTACAAAACTTGCTTTAGCTATATTTCACCACATCAATGTGAATCTGTCATTAGTCTATACCTCCAGGCACAAAACAACACTTAGTTTAAAGGATACTTCTCTCCTGCCTCCCTAAGCTTTTAAAGACAACTTGGGGACATTTTCCCATTTAAGATACTCATACTAAACAGACTTCATTATCATAATTATTATTATTATTACTATTATTGGGATCGAACTCAGGAATATTCTACCTTCAAGCCACAACCCCAGACATTTTTTATTTTTTATTTTGAAACAAGGTCTAGCTAAGTTGCTAAGGGTCTCACTAATTTGCTTAGGTTGGCCTTGAACCCGTAATCCTCTTATCTCAGCCTCCCAAATACTGACATTACAGGCATGGGCCAACACACCCAGTTCTATATTCTATATTCAATCAATAGATTGAATTCTACTCAGAAACAAAGAACAAAATTATGTCATTTTCAGGAAAATGGATGAATCTGGAGAACATTATGTTAAGTGAGATTAGCCAGTCACAGAAAGTGAATGATCATAGGTTTTCTCTCACCTGCAGAAACTAGGGAGTAATCAGGACAAAAGAGGGACTTTAGATAATGGAGAAACACTAGGGGATTGATGGAAAGGGTCTAGGTGAGGGGGGAGGGGAGAATAAATGAAGGAAATACTTCCAGTGATGTTATGTATGCATGTGAAATTACCAATGGCAATCTCAATACCATGCATGGGGAAGGGAAGAAAACGGGGAGGGAGCCCAGGGAAAGCTCACCAAGTGCTGTGTGCATGTATGTTCCTATCACCCTGAAGTACATTATGATATGAGACTACAGTGCATCATTAAAACATAAAAAATCTAGCTATACCACTCCTGGGTATCTTTTCAAAGCAATTGAAATCAGAAAATTATAGTAATATATGCATACTCATGTTTATAGCTGCACAATTCACAATAGCCAAATTATGGAACCAACCTAGGTGTCCAGCAACAGATGAATGGATTACAAAATTATGGGATATACACACAATAGAATTCTACTCAGCAATCAAGAAGAACAAAATAATGTCATTTGCAGGAAAATGGATGGACCTGGACAACATTATGCTGAGTGAGATTAGCCAGTCACAGAAAATGAAGGGTCATATGTTTTCTCTCATATGCGGAAGCTAGGGAGTAATTGGGATACCAGAGAGACTTAAGATAATTGAGGAGAAACTTCAGTGGAGCCAGGGAGGTGGTCTAGGGGAAGAGGGAAGGGAGAGGGAGGATCAAGGAAGGAATCACTTTCATTAACATTATGTACATATGTGAGAATACCAATGTGAACCTCAATACCCTGTATGAGGGGAGATCGGGGAGGGATGGGAAGAAGGCCCACCAAGTGCTGTGTGTATGTATGTCACTATCACTGTGAACTACATTATGATGTGAGCATATAATGCACTAAAAAAAAGTATAAAAAATAAAGGGAGACATGGGCAAAAATAAATAAATAAATAATAAAATAGGGCTGGGGATGTAGCTCAGAGGTAGAAGGCTTCTGGGTTCAATCCCCAGTAACACAATAAATAAATAAATAAATAAATATTTAAAAATTTAACAAATTGAGTAATAACTAGAAAATGATATTTTAATAATTTCTTAAAATATATTCATTTTCTATTCCATAGAATCTTAAATATTATATGGTGAAAAGTATCTGCAGAAGTGATTAAGTTAAAGATTGGTGGTGAGGGTATTATTCTGGATTATTCAGTTGAGCACTAGGCTCTGTCACACATGAGTAGGAAGGCTTGACCCATAGAAGAAGTGAGGGCAATGTGACTACAGAGGCAGAGATTGGAGTGATGTAGCCACGAACTAAGGAATGCCAATAGTCACCATAATTTAAAAAAAGCAAGGTATTATTTTTTCTTTAGATTCTATGGAGAAAGCATGGTGCTGCTAATATCTTGGTATTGAGCCACCATATATATATATATATACATATTCTTTAATCTGTTGAAAATAAATTCTTATAACTTCACAAATATCTTTAAAATCTTGTTAACTTGGTATAAAAACTTTCAGAAGTAGGTTACCTTTGTATAATGTCTTTCCTTTTAAATAAACTACTTTTCCATAGGCACACACTAACCTTATGTGATATAAATATTGACGTAAGTTTTGGTAAAATTGGTGGGAACTTTTGGTTGAATGTTTCATTTTTGACTGGGAAAGGGAGAAGAGACAGATTTTATTTAATATAACATTAACTTATCAGTATGGAAACGTAACATTTTGTAGAGTCTAAGAATTTATAGTTGAGGGTCCTGCTACAGAGAGAGTATTTATCTGTGTTCCAAAAGTTTCTTTTTTGTTTTTTATACTTTTATTGGTACACTATAGTCTCACATCATAATGAAGTTCATACTGATAGAGACATACATGCACACAGCACATGGTGGGCTTTCCCCCCGGCTCCCTTCTCTATGATGAGACAAGAAATTGCCTAAACAATGTCCCATTTCAGTATGGTTTTGATTGTGCTTTTTAAATTTTATGCCATTTAATTTCAGTCTTGCCTGGCTTTGTTCACCAGGGATTCACCTTCAAAGGTCTGTTTGCTTTTCTCCTGGCTCAGTTTTCAATAGCAGGAATATGATTTGATGAAATAGTAGCATCCAAATGCTACTAACATGCAGTGGTATAGAAAATTAAAATCTTAAAACCATTAAGGGGTATAGCTTGTGTAACTCCAGTGCAGAATTTCTTTTTGTTTTCTTTTTTTACTTTTTTAATTTCTATTTTCCTTTTATTCTTTATTATTGTTATTATTTATTTATTTTATTTTACAAACCTTTGTGTCAAGGGCTGACTTTTAATAGATTTCACTGAGGGAGCTGCTCTGCTAGTATGAAACACCAATCCAGAAGCAGGTTGTCTATGAATGGCTTAGTGCCAGATTCCCCACTAATGAGAATTGTGTGACAGGTGAAAGGGTGGACACCTTTTTAGCCACACCCCATATCCCAGAACAAAGGGCTCTCCACACCAGATACAGGTACCAGAGGCAGAAGGGGTCGCCCCACGAGGACACAAGATGCTCCGCGATGGGGACAGCAGGGGACCAGCTATCGGGGCTAACTGAGGTTTCTTTGGTGCTACCATATCTGTCATATTATATTTGGTCTGGGATTCTGACTTAGAGGTGTTCCATCATAATTCCACAAATGGTAGCTTTGCCCCATTGTCTCCTCAGCCAAGCACATACACCAAATGTCTGAACCTACATTCCTCTCATACTAAGCAGGATTACCATGGCAACAACACATCATCAGTCAGATAAAATAATCTGTCTCATGGCAGTCTAATCCCAGCTGCAGAAATTATTATCACAGAAAAAATTAAAAAAATTGTATATCCTCAAAATTTGTAGATAAATCAATGTTTCAGAAATATTTTATCAGACTCTCAAAGTGGTATATCCACCAAGAAAAAGTAAATAACTCTGATGATATCAACTGATGGTCAATTTACTGGTTTGAATGTTTCAATAAAAATCCAATAAAATGTATGTTAACACAATCAGATAATAGTCACAAGAAGTCTAAAATTATTTTTACTGAGTCATATCAACATAGTTTTCAGTTAGATTAACATCAAGGATTTTATACTCAAAAACTCTAATATATTTTATGGCAGTATACCTATGTGTTAAGCATTTTATTCAGTTTTATTTTTTATTGTTCACTTAGGTTTTTTTTTCTGTTAAGAGTCAATAGGAAGAGTGCTAACCCTCTGAATAAATTGACTTTTGCTGCTCAGAAATATTCACATTAATCAGTGACTCCTCTTTCAATTATTTTAGGATGGCATTGGTTGGTGAAGGTCAAGATGAACAACGTGGGGACCACTAAACTAAAGAATCTTAAATGCTATAACTAAGTATAAATAATAATTTAGGTAAAATAATTTATTTCAATAATACATTAAGGAAAATGACCTAATTCAATATAAGAAAATTTCACATCTCACATAGAATTTCTGCCAATTATTCATTCCAGAACTCAATTTAAGAAACCAGCATAAGTTTTACAGGGAAATTCTAGACAAAAGAAAAGAAAACAGGAAACTAACACTTTTTGGACATAAAAACAATTAATAGAAAAGAAAAATGATTTAATGGGGCTGATAAAAAATTGTGACCATGTCTAGAAAGATGGCAAAATAGAGGAAGTCAGCATGTTCCAGTTATTCCAAGACTTGAAACTCAACCAGTGGGAAGACTGCTTCTTGGGAAGACAAGAAAAGCAGTCAGAACTCAACAGAAGAGTCAAAACATGATTAATTTGGAGGTAAGACAGAGAGCAAAGGACTAGAAAGAGTTCCATTCATCTCTTCAGAAGAATGGAGGTGGGCACCATCTTGGCAAGCCCACATGGGAACTGGCAGCTGGCAGATTCCAGTGGCTCTCAGAGATGAACTCCAGCAAAGAATCTAAACCTGCTGAGCCAGTAAATGCAGAGAACTGACACCAAAAGCAATCACATTCTTCTCTAAACATTTGAATATCTCAAGATGCAACACCCCAGGCCTCCCAACCCAGTGAACTCCTGTGGCTTGAGCTGGATTGAGAAACAACACATCTTTCCTTCAGGGAATTCAGTGACTACAACCTGCTCCATCAAAACCACTCTGAATCTCCAGACCAACCATCCAAATCAAACAGTGAACTCCTGTGGCTATAGCTGAACATGAGGGAACCGAGAAACTACATACTCTTCCTGCAGGGAACTGAGTAGCACAGGGAAAGACCTTGAGTTTACAAACCACCCCAGCAGGAGCCTGCACAGCTGCAGGGATTTCTTGGCAATAAACAAACCCACAGAGTCTGTTAGTTTGCAAACCATCACTGCAGAGGTGGGGGTGAGGGCTACAGTTGGACACAGAAGAAATGTGAATTACCAGACAGTCCCTCTGGGAAGGTTGGACATAGGGTTGGCAGTTTGCCCCATCCCTGCAGATCTCCAGCAATAACTGCAGGATCACTAGCAGTGGTGTTTGTGGGGTGAAATAACTTAACCAACCATTCTGAAGACTTGGAAGGCTATAAACTCTCACTCAGTGGTGTTTAAGCACCATAAGTACCAAGGCCAGTGATCACAGCTACCCTGAGCAACAGCAGAGTCCCTGAGGCTAAATAACTCAGACACCCAATCCCCAGGCTAAGAACATTATAATTTCACCCTGAAGAGTTTGGGCCCTATAAGTAGGAAGGCCAGGGGCCAGCAGGGTTTCACACGATCACATCTAGCAGAGCAGCAGCAGTATATCTGGGGCATTTTGACTCTGCCGTGCTGCAAGTTGGGAATGCAACACTCTCTGGGCCAGAAGAGTTTTTTCCTGGTGGTCAACATGCCAATGATGACAGGGCTCCATATGATTGTAACCAGCAGATCAGCAGTGGTATCTCTAAACCATCAAAGCTCAGCCATCTTGGCAAAAAGCTCGGAACATCATAACCTCTGACCCTGCTGAGCTTGTGCCCAGTAACCACAGAGGCTGGAGGACATCTCTCCTCAGGGTTTCATGTGTTAGCAACCAGTGGAGCAGTGGTGGTGTCCCTGGGGCATTAAATCTCAGCTAGCAGGCCACAGGCTGTGAATGGAACATTATAGTCTCTGGCACTGAGTTTGGTCCTGAGAGCACAAAAGCCTGCAGGCAACCAGACTCCTGCTTGCCTGCACTGACTAAGAACTCTATCCTGTTAAAGAGGTTCTGAGGTACTAACTCAAAAGTCTGATTATATGAAACAGATTCATTGAGGAAAATATATATCCTCAACACAGGCCTTACTGTAAATCTGAAACAAATAGACATAGGACTCCCACAAAAAGAGGAAGAGAATGCCAAGACAAAAGAGATACAAACATGAGACTTCTGAAAATATGAGAATGAAGACCAATGAGGAAGCAATAAACTTCCACAACTCAACAGCAAGAGAGATCACCAAATACTGAGCTACAGAGAATGACAGAAGGGTAATTCAGAATTTTGACTTGCAAAATGATCAGAGGCCTTAGAAATGAAATCAGAGAAAGCATACAGGATTGAAAGAACATATCAATAGAGAAATTTAGACCCTAAGTAAAAACCTAAAAGAGGCTCTGAGTTAAATGGAGGAGACAATAAATGAATTAAAGACCTCAATAGAAATCACCGTTGGCAGATTAAGCAACATGAAAAAGAGTTTCACTCTTGGAAGGAAGCTAATTCAAAACTGACCACATAGTCAACAATACAGAGAAGACAAAACAACATGACCTAAATATTCAAGAAATATGGAATAATATATGAAAAGACCTAACTCATGGATAATAGGCATTGGAGAAACCACTTCAGAGAAATAATACCAGAAATATACCCAAACATAAAAAATGAGTTGGACATCTACATACAGGAGACATTCAAAACCCCAGTAAGACAAGATCAAAGAACTTCTCCATAATAATGATCATCAAAATAACTAACATAGAGGCCAAGGAAAGAATCTTCAATTCATCAAGAGCAAAATAATGGATCATTCCCATTCTTCTGAGGATCCTCCACACTGTTTTCCAAAGTGGTTGCACTAATTTTCAATTCCACCAACAGTGTAATAGAGTTCCTACTGCACTGATGGCTTCATAGAATGTGTTTGGGAAAGTCCCATTTCTTTCTATTTCATGGAATAGATTGAGGAGTATTGGGATTACTTCTGTAAAGGTTTTATAAAATTCACCTGGGAAACCATCTGGACCTGGGCTTTTCTTTGAAGGTAGGCTCTTTATTGCTGCTTCAATGTCTTTAATTGCTATTGGTCTAATTAAGTTTTCTATATCTTCTTGATTCAACTTAGGAAGGTTGTACGTGTCTAGAAATTTGTCAATTTCTTCTAGGTTTTCCATTTTGTTGGAGTATAGTTTTTCAAAGTAGTTTCTGATAATCCTCTGGATTTCCGTGATGTCAGTGGTAATATCAGCTTTTTCATCTCTTATTTTAGTAATTTGGGTTGATTCTCTCTTTCTTTTTGTTAGGTTGGCTAGTGGTTTATGTATCTTGTTTATCTTTTCAAGGAACCAGCTTTTGGTTTTGTTGATTTTTTATATTTTTTTATTCTCTACTTCATTGATTTTGCTCTGATATTAATAATTTCCTGTCTTCTACTGGCTTTGGGCTTAGACTGTTCCTGTTTTTCAGGGGCTTTGAAGTATGTCATTAGGTTATTTATTTAGTGATTTTCTGTTCTTATGTGGGCACTCAGTGCTATGAATTTTCCTCTTAATACTGCCTTCAGGGTGTCCCAGAGATTTTGATATATTGTTTCTCTGTTTTTGTTTGTTTCTAGGAATTTCTTAATTTCTCCCCTAATTTCTTCTTTTACCCATTCCTCATTCAGCAGTGTGGTATTCAGTCTCCATGTGTTTATGAGGTTTCTCTGGGTCTTCTTCTAGTTTCATTCCATTATGATCTGAAAAGACGCAGGGGATTATAACATTTTTTGAAGTTGTTAGCACTCACTTTGTGGCATAGGATATGGCCTATTTTAGAGAAGGTTCCATGAGCAGCTGAAAAAAATGTGAATTCAGCTGTAGTTGGGTGGAATATTCTGTATGTGTCTACTAGGTCCATTTGATTTATGGTGTTCCTTAGGTCTGAGGTATCTTTACTGACCTTTTGTCTTAAAGATTGATCTAATGGTGTGAGAGGTGTGTTGAAGTCTCCCAATATTATTGTATTGGGATCTATGTGTGATTTAATGTCACAAAGAGTTTCTTTTATGAAAGTGTTTGCACCTATGTTTGGGGCATAAATGTTGGCTATTGTTATATCCTCTTGCTGGATTATTCCTTTTACCAGTAAGAAATGACCTTCTTTGTCTCTTCTGATAAGTTTAGGTTTGAAGTCTAATTGAAGTCTAATTTGTCTGATATCATAATTGCTACTCCTGCTTGTTTTCTTTTTTTGTGTGTGTGTGGTACCGGGGATTGAACCCAGGGGCTTTCTACCTCAGAGCTACACCCCTGGCCCTATTTTTTATCCTTTATTTTGAAACCGAGTCTCACAAAGTTGCGGAGGGCTTCACTAAGTAGCTGAGGCTGGCCACGAACCCGGATCCTCCAGTCTCTGCCTCCCAAGTACTGGGATTACAAGCATGCGCCACCATGCCCGGCTCTCCTGCTTGTTTTCGAGTTCCGTTAGCATGGATTACTTTGCTCCATCCCTTCACCTTTAGTTTGTGCATATCTTTACTTGTAAGGTGTGTTTCTTGCAAGCAGCATATAGATGGATTGTGATTTTTAATCCATTTTTCCACCTTATGTCTTTTGATTGGGGATTTGAGGCCATTTATATTCAACGTGATTATTGAACAGATGGGTTTTCATTCCTAACATTTTGAGATTTAATTTCTGTTTGAGGTAGTGTTTGTTCTTTGCCTAGTTGTTTGTTTGATGGAAATCACTGTTTCTCTGGTCCTGGCGTTTCCTTATTATTTCTTCTTTGTAATTAATCTCTTTGAGCATTTTCTCTAGTGCTGGTTTGGAAGACATAAAGTCTTTCAGCTTCTGTTTGTCATGGAAGGTTTTTATTTCTCCATCAAATTTGATAGATATCTTTGCTGGTTAGATAAATCTTGGCTGGAAATTGTTTTCTTTCAGAGTTTGGAATATGTCACTCCAGGCCTTCCTGGCTTTCATGACTTGGTTTGGAAGGTCGGAGTGATTCTTATTGGTTTGCCTCTGAATGTTACTTGCTCTCTTGCTCTAGCTGCCTTTAAGATTCTCTCCTTGGCCTCTACATTGGTCAGTTTGATTATTATGTGGCGTGGTGAACCTCTTCTCTGATCTTGTCTGTTAGGGATTCTATGTTTCCCGTACCTGTGTATCGACCTCTCTTTCTATGTTTTGAAAATTTTCTAATAGTACTTCTCTGAATAGATTATTGATTCCTTTAGTTTCAGCTTCTAATCCCTCTTCTATGCCTATTATTCTTAGGTTTGCTCTTTGAAGAATGGCTGAGATCTCTTCAATGTCCAATTCATGCTGTGGAATTGTTTTTCTAATTTATATACTATGTGTTCATTTTTGGAGAGGTCATCTTCTAAGAGTGAGGTTCTGTTTTCCATGTGGTCTAGTCTATTGTTGATGGTCTGTATTGATGCCTTCATTTCAATTATTGCATCCTTCACTTCCTTCAGAGCTTCATTTGAATTCCTGTTCAGGGTGTCAGATTCTTTGCTTATTTGATCCTTCATTCCTTTCAGGCTCTCTCTGAATTCTTTTCAGAAATCCTGTATCATTTCCTCTATTGAAGTTCTGAATTGTCCTTCTGGCAATCTTTGCACCTCTTAGTTGGTGGGTTCTGTTGTTGTGGGGTTGTGGGGACGCATTGTTTCTTTGCTATTCTTCCTTTTCATGATTTCAGGTTTCTTATGTGTATACCTTTGTTGCTTTTGGTAGCCATCTCTCTCACACTCTGTAGGTATCCTATGTCTAATCCCTCTCCCTTTATAGTTTCTTATCCTGGAGGTAGATAGTTGCTACTATGTGAGCCTTAAAGGTGAATAGACTTTCCTGAATGGTTATTCTCACTTGCTCGGTATAATGTACATTTGTAGGCCCAATTCTTGGTCTCCTTCAGTGATTGGGACCCTTGCCTGGTGTCTCTCACTACCTGTGCAAGCAACCAGTGCCTCTATTGCCCCTCTCACTGCAAGCATGGGTCTCCGCATTCTCCACTTGGGCTGTCCCTATATCTCTCTCTGTCTACACCTATGGCAGGTGTCACCAGAAGGGGGCCCTGGGCTTGTGTCT
>PVJS01041764.1:0-17818 GCA_004027185.1 Glis glis
GTAGGATCTAGAGACATCTGAAATAAGGTAACCTTTGAATAGTTCAGGCCCTGTATCTTTGCAGAAATGAGGACACCTAATTTATTGAACTAGTGCAGGGAGAAGTATAGAAAACAAAACAAAAGAAAACAAACCTCGATACAAGGAATATTCCCACTCCACCCTTATATGATAAATTGAGTACTGAGGGGGCTGAAATGTTAAAAATGTAAGCACCCTCAGATTGATTATATAATGATAAAGTATGCTCCAAATTTAGGCCTTTTTTACCCAAGGAATGATGGATGTGATAAACTGAGCACCAAATTCTTGGAATTCTTGTGTGACTCTCCTATTAGGAGGGAAAAAGTTTGTAAAAAAAGGCTGTCTCGGGCCTACAGGCTAAACTCCCCCAGTGGGTTGACTGATGGGGAAAAGATTAGAAATATTTAGGAGAAAGGGAAATTTAAGAATTAAAAGATGAAAAAGTCTTTAGAACAGCTAAATGTGTTGAGATTGTTCTGATGTCTAATTTAAAATGTTGTAAAAATAAAGGTGGTAAATGAGTAACTAGTAAACGTTTAATAGATTGTTATAGAGATTATGTGGTCCAAGTGCTTGATCAACTTTTTTTAAACTGTAAAGAGCTCAAGGAAGAGTTGTCCAATTCTTCCTAGCTGTGATGAATTTTTAAAACTCTTATAGTAAAACATACACAATAGAATCTTTATAACTAATGTTAATTAAAGCAATGTGAGTTACAGAAGAGTTGTCTGGTTCCTCCCAGAGCAGAGGGGGTGCTACTGTCCCAGCAGGCCATGTGAGACCATTTGCATTGATGTGGGTGATATCATGAGTGTGACCAAGAAATTTCACTGGAATTGTGCTACACTGGCTCATGGTTCACCATCACGCCTAAATCTACCAATAAAATTGAAAAGGCAATAATGTAATAGCATTATGAAGATGTGGACATTATTGTGGCTGAAGATGGAAAGCATAGAATAAAGCAAAATTTATGTTCAGAAGTTATTTATGTTAAGGTAATTGTATCCAACCTACCAGAGTGTATTGTTGGAATATCTGGCATCTTGAATGGCGAGTTGGGAGTGGACAGAGGCAAGGAATTCTTCCCTCACTCAGATGATTGAAGAAAAGAATGTTGTAGAAATCTGTTTTCTTGTTTTAGTTGACTATGCTAGATGGAGACCTTGAGAATAATTGTACTCACTCAGGTGGTTAGTTTAAAACAGGACAGCATACCTGGGGATCTTCAATACATCTCTGATTTGATTAAGGATATATTAGACACAAGTATAACTAGTACCCACAAATACCTTTCTAAAAAATAATCTGGTATGGTCTATGAAAACAGTTGTTGAATCCAGGAGGTTAACAGTAGACGACGGCAGACTAAATAACACAGTGCCTTCAAAAGCATCAGCCATACTGGACAGGTGTGAACAACTTATGACTGCAAGAGCTAAGATTGGGATTGTCTGACTTCTTTAATGGTCTCTTTCTTGTTTCTATTGTGGAAGAAAACCTGTCGATGTACATACGTCTAAATCTCAGAATCCAATATAGTTCTACTGGACTTCCACAAGGATATTTAAATTCTTCTGCTTATCATCACAACTTGTTGAAAGAGGCTTGGATGTGAATCAAATTAAATGTACTGTTATACGTTATATTGATGACACAATGTTTATCTTAATTTGAAGATCAAGTGAAGACAACTGGATGCTGATTAATCAGACCGCCTAAAATACAGGGCTAATAACATATAGTAACATTTATAGGAATTGATTGGGCCGGAGACATTACCAACATTCCACAAACAACCAAAAATAAGCTACTATCTATTCTAGCTAAGAAATTAAAGAAAAAATTGATTTGGTTTCATAACATCATGAACATCTGTACATTTAATTGAAGTTACCAGGGGAAAAAAAAAGCTGCATTTGAATAAGGATCTGATTAGTAGCATCCTTTCTTGAGCATCAAAGAGTCATTATCTCCTGGAGGTTTTGATGCTTACAGTGCCAGAAATTCTACCTACTCCCTGAAGCTTTGCCAAAAGCCCATTATTGCCTCCCAGTGGTGACTACTGGAATTTGGGACTAGAAAATTTCCTGATGCAGTTCCTACTTATGCTGTCTTTGAAAAGCAATTGTTCTAATACTGTGCTTTAGTTCAGCCTGCATCTATCATGAGAGGACATAAAGTTATTTTGAGAACTGAAATACCTACTGGGGCATGCAATATGTAAAAATAACATCCTAACAGAGAAAACCCAACAGTTCCTCATCAAATGTAAATAGTATATTTGTATGCATGAGACAGGGGGGCCACTGCAATCCATTACACAATAGCTTCCATGGCTTTGCGCTCTACATTAGATCCCCCTGAGAAGTTGTCTGACTCCATAACTGAATAGGCCCCTACCTATGATTAGTTCTCAGAGGATGCCACACAAGCAGCATGGTGTATAGATGGTGGCTCAAGAATGGAAGAATGACAATCTAGAAGGCATTGTGACCAGTCATTTGTTGTTTTCTGAGTGAAGAAGGTAAGAATGAATCTACTCAATGGTTAGAATTAACAATCAAGTTCCCTAGCCATGGCATCAGGGGAACTACATTATAAGAATTATACCATGATACAGATTTTTTATTTCAGGTAAAAGCCAGTGAACTATAAGTATGATTCATGAAATGAGCCTTAAGAAATAGAATGTAAGAAGGACTTTAGTGTGGGGTGCTACATTAAAAATATTTTTTAGTGGAGGAAAATCTCAAGAGGGGTAGATTGAAGCCTGTCAAAACTAGACACAACAAAGCTACCACCTGGCATCTTTGATATTCTGGTGGGAAGTCTCAGACATCCAATGTTTGCCTGCATACTTTTCCTACTACCATAGCATATTATTTAGCTTTATTTAGAGCTTTATATGAGTATAACTCTTGGAATCCCACAAATCCTAACAATCAACCGGCTTTATATAGTGAATATAGTGAGATAAATCAACATAAAAAGTCCACCAAGTGCTCTGTGCATGTATGTCACCATCACTATGAACTACATTCTGATGTGAGACTACAATGCACCACTTAAAATATAAAAATAAGATAAAGGTAATAAGCATATCAATTCCCCCCAAAATAAAATAAAAAAGTTCAAACAACAATTTTATTTTTTAAGATTACAATTGTGTAATCTTGTTGTAGTTGAGTTCTGGATTATTTTTATGGTGGATTTTTCCTTCTTGTGTTTATTTACTTTCAATTTTGTGCTAATCTTCAGTTGGGCTTTCTATGCAGTATTCCAGGGCAGCTAGGGTGAAGGGTGGGTTTCTCTAGAACAGTTTGTGTTTGCTTTTGGAAGTTGCCCAGGGATTCCACCTCTAGAGGACAATTTTATATGTTAATTTAGTAGCTCACAGATTTCTCTGTCTCATGAACTTTTCAAATTTAATTATAAAATGCTTAAGACAGGGTCTAAAACATGGCAGGAGTGGGATCTGTAAAAATGGCACAGCAGGCAACTCTAGGGGTTTGTCTCTGCCCAGCAACACTGAAAACCTCAAAATTTGTCAGAATCAACCTTACAGTAACTCTGGAGGATAGCCAAAGAATGACAACAAACAAACCAATGTCTAATCAGGAGAAAGACTACGAGATGGGATAGGTTTTGGGCAATTAACTTATTTTTGCTTTACCCAACTCCCTGATGCTGAGACAGTCTTGAAAATGACAGCCCATGTTCTAGAGTTCATCCCTAGTTCTGGATGGAGCAGCATGGACCTCGTGCCCAAGGAATGACTTGACCTGTCTGAGGACCCTGAAGGATTGATGCAAGGAGCTTGCCTTTGTTTTACTTTATTTATTTATTTATTTATTTATTTAATTTATTTATTTATTTTGCGGCACAGGAGATTGAACCCAGGGGCGTTCTACCTCTGCGCTACACCCCTGGCCCTATTTTTTATACTTTATTCTGAAACCGGGTCTCACGAAGTTGCGGAGGGCCTCACTAAGTAGAGGAGGGCATCACTAAGTAGAGAGAGAGAGAGACAGAGAAAGAGAGAGAGAGAGACAGAGAGAGAGAGAGAGAGCGCGCGAGCTGAGGCTGGCCCAGAACCGGGATTCTCCGGTCTCTGCCTCCCAAAGTACTGGGATTACAAGTGTGCACCACCACGCCCTGCTTTGCCTTTGTTTTACCTGACTCAGAACTGTCTCACCTCAAAAAAGTTCCTATGGGGCATGTTCTTCAAAAACACTGAAAAGAGAATGAACAATCTGCTCTACTTGGATTAGATTAGATCTATATAAATTAGATCTATATATGTAAATGCCTTCAGTCTAAAAGAGGTAAAATTATCTGCAGAGCAGGAATGAGAGGGAGACAAGGACTCTTAGTTTTCATAATAAACCTTGAAGAATTCTTATGTTTTTAACTATATGCACATTTAATTTTGATCTAAAATTAAATTTAAGGAATATCATGATATGCCCCTAACCAAAAATGTTTTAATGAATCACAATAAAAGCATACCATCACACCTAAGCAGGTAGCTCCTTTTGTCTTCCTTGTCGTTCCGATTAACTTTTAATGGTAACAGACCAACTTCACTTTTAAGTGAAAGAAAATTCACCCCAAGTAGCTTGACTCTGCCTCTGACTTTGTGGTTGACTCTATAAAATATAAAAGAGGAGAAAAGAAGGGGCGGGAAATTAACAAGGAGACTATTGTAGAAGGTTATTAATCAAGAAAGCAAAAATAGAATTTCAGTGACTTTATACTAATTTGGGAAATGACATGCTGGGGATAATTGCAGTAGATTGCCCTACGGTGACACCTAATGTTCACTGAGAAATGCAGGGGGAGCTTGAGGATGGACCCGGGCAGGAAGTCAAGTTAGGTCAGCTGTGTGGGTGTTCTTACTCAATGAGTTCCTTAAAAAAAAATTAGGTCAGATGCTCTGTAAATACACATAAATCATAGCAATTAAACACTGAGCATGGTACTTGTTTGGATGAGTAAGTCTCTGTTTTTGAAAGTAACCTTTCTACCAGTCAATAATCCAAGCAATGGGAAAATGTAAAACTTCATCCTTCCACTTAGTTTCACTGAGTGAACAATACAAAATTGGTACCGTAGAGATGAATGGGATAATTAAAATATTTTATAGGGAGATTTAGATTTAGGCATAGAAATATGTTTCTTACAATATATCAGGAGGCAATTTTCACAGGCAACAGGAAAGCACATGCACAGAGTCCTAAGTGGGCTCTGAGACTGAGCTAAAAACAAGACCGGGATATTAATCTTCCATTTGAAAATATATTCCTACAGGAAGCTTTTGGACTACACTGTCTTTTGTTCAGTAACCTACTCAAAACTTATTTATATTGAAATCAAATGGCAAAGATTTTTTTTCTCCCTACAAATAGAGTGACATTTATCAGCACATCAAAAGCTGGTTAAGGTTATATTTGACTAGACATTAAAGGAAAAAGAGAAGCATGCACCCATGGGGCTTAAGATTCTCAATACATCAGCTCTTGATTAGCACATCAGATGGACACTGCTGGGCCCTGTGCTAAAAAGACATTGTCACCACTGCTTCTCCCATTTCCATGACAATAATATTCGAGATATGAAATTATGAAAGACTTTCAAATGTCAGTTCTGTTCCATTTGGGTTTTACTGTCTGACCCAATTTCTCCAGTTAGGTTGCAAACTTACTCTCTTCAGACCCAGCTGAAATTTAATCAGGTAAAACTGTTGGAAAAACTATTGAATATTCAGACATGATTAGTAATATACTACGCCTATGAGTTAAGACTGAAAAGGCACTCATTAAATTGTATTTCCCTTCAGGTGTCGTTTCAGATACAGTAAATGGGAAAAGACCATCATTCTGATGCTTATTTTTTTGTTAGCGTTCTTCTGGGCCAAATCAATGAATCCAGAAATGTGCTACTTTTGTATGTTCACACCATATAAAAGGAGATACCATGTGTTAGAGAAAGGCTTTTATTTGTGTGTAGAGTTGCCTCACATGTTGAAATCCCTAAAACTTTGGATGTTTTTACCAAAACATGACTCGCTGTCACAAATGCTTCCATTTGAGAAGGCAAGACTGCTTGAGTATGAAACTGTTGGATTTAAATATGGAGTACTTCAAAATAGGAATATTTTGGAAATAAAGAAATTTTATATGTTCAGCAGAGACTTTCACAGTGTTGCTTTTTTCCTCTTGAACTGAAAACAGCAAGGGTAACTGAATGCTGTAAGAAAAACTTCCAAATAAAGCTCTGTCTCATAACCAAACTTTTCTTAGTCTTCAGATCTCGCTTTGCCCAGTTCAATATTTCTCTATCCATCAAAGAATAGCTTTGAATAACATGATTTATTAGCATTATGGAAAGATCACTTTTCCCTTTCCCCCCTTTTAAATTTACTCTAAGAATAGTAAAAGAAATAGCTGCTTAATCCTTTTCACAAAGAAATTATTTTTTCTCAAAATATTTTATATGGTTTATGACTCAGACATAAATCATCACACTCAATGAACAGAGGGATACTATTATGGATAGCTAAGAACAGTTGCTGATCCAAAGATTACAAATAAATATTTTGTATTTAAGATCTATGTTGCAGGGATCAAAGATAAGAGAGTGCCACAGAGTTTCACTTCTTCCTCAACAACTGACTAAGTCCTACTCTAACCCCAACTCAAGAAGCACTTTCTTTGAATTTCAGATGGCCTTAAATTCTTGGAGTTAATTGTTCCCCTTCCTTATTTCACAGTATTTTGTAGATTACTATATACTGTTTTTCTCTTATTTTACCTCCTGCGTAGACTTTGAAACCCTTGGAGCCACTGTACTTGCTATTTGTGTATTCTTAACACTCATTCATTGATTCCCTTATTTAACAAACTTTTATTGAGTATTTATTATGTGTCAGGTACTGTTAGTTAAGCGCCGAGGTCAAAATAATGTTGAAAATAAAATAGCTTTCCAAAGCTACAGACTGATGGAGA
This sequence comes from Glis glis, assembly GCA_004027185.1. Lineage (NCBI taxonomy): Eukaryota > Metazoa > Chordata > Mammalia > Rodentia > Gliridae > Glis > Glis glis. The sequence goes on from PVJS01041764.1 coordinate 7,035, forward strand.
AGACAGGCATAACATTTATTTGTTTGATTCTCAATAACTACTGATAACTGTTAGGACTCAAAGGCACCTGATGTTATGATGGTGATAAACAGGGAGATATAAAGCTAGAAGACTAAAGTCTGAACTGCCATCTAAAGCATGAGAATAAGTTAAGTAGTAAAACCTATGGCAGGAGAAAGCTATAGGCCGAGAGGAAGTGCAGAACAATGCTCTGTGGTGAGAGGGAATGTGGCTAGTCTGAGGGGCTGTTACCACAGTGATTGGAGCACAAATCAAGAGTTTGGGCATGAAGAGAAGCTGAAACAGTGGCAAGGGCAAGAATCAAGGGTGTTGTAGCATGGATCAAAGACCTGGAAAATTAGACCAAAGACTTTGCAATTACCAGAAGAGAGTATTGGATCAACACTCCAACATATAGGCACTGGTAGAAACTTCCTCAATAAGACCTCCAAAGCTCAGGATATTAAAATGATATTTAATAAATGAGATGGCATTAAATTAAAGAGTTTCTGTGCCACAAAGGAAACCATCGAGAGTCTACAGAGAGAGCCTACAGAATGGGAGATCTTTGACAGCTACTCCTCTGATAGAAGACTAATGTCTAGAATATAAAAAGATCTTAAAAGATTTAACACTAAAAAACAATCAAGAAATGGGCAACTGAACTAGACACTTCTCAAAAGAAGAAATACAAATGGTCAATAAATACATGAAAAAACTTCAAAATCATTAGCGATCAGGGAGATGCAAATTAAAACTATGCTGAGATTCCATCTAAGCCCAATTAGAATGACAATCATCAAGAATCTAAGCAGCAATAAATGCTGGAAAAAATGTGGGGAAATTGAAACTCTTCTACCTGTTGGTGGGATTACAAATTTGTGCAGCTGCTATGGAGATCAGTGTGGAGTTTCCTCAGAAAACTGGGAATGGATCCACCATATGATCCAGCTATACCAGTCCTGGGTATCTTTCCAAAGGAACTGAAATCAGAATACTACAGTGATACATGCATATCCATGTTCATAGCAGCACAATTCACAATAGCCAAATCATGGAACTAACCTAGGTGTCCATCAATAGATGATGGATTACACAATTATGGGATATATACACAATGGAATTCTACTCAGCAATAAAGAAGTACAAAATAATGTCATTTGTAGGAAAGTGGATGGACCTGGAAAACTTTATGCTAAGTGGGGTTAGCCAGTCACAGAGAGTGAAGGATCATATGTTCCCTCTCTTATGTGGAAGCTGGGAAGTAATTAGGATATAAGAAGGTCTTTAGGGACCGGGCGTGGTGGTGCACGCTTGTAATCCCAGTACTTTGGGAGGCGGAGACCGGAGGATCCGGGTTCGCGGCCAGCCTCAGCTCGCGCACGCGCGCAAACACTCTCTCTCTCTCTCCCTCTCTCTCTCTCTCTCTCTCTCCTTAGTGAGGCCCTCCGCAACTTCGTGAGACCCGGTCTCAAAATAAAGTATAAAAATAGGGCCGGGGGCGTAGCACGGAGGTAGAACGCCCCTGCGTTCAATCCCCGGTACCGCAAAAAAAAAAAAGAAGGTCTTTAGGTAAAGGAGGAGAAACCCCAGTAGAGCAATAGTGGGGGGTCTAGGGGAGTGTGGTCATGGGGAGGGGGGAGAATTTATGAAGGAAACACTTCCATTGATTTTATGTACATATATTAAATTATCAATGCCAATCTCAATATCCTGTATGGGGAAAGGGAGGGAGTGGAGAGGGAGCCGGGGGAAGCTCACCAAGTGCTGTGTGCATGGATGTCCCTATCACTCTGAACTACATTATGATGTGAGACCACAATGCACCAATAAAGGTATATTAAAAATAAAAAATAAATTAAAAGGGCTGGGGGTGTAGTTCAGAGGTAGAATGTCCCTGGGTTCAATCCCTAGTACCAAAAATAAATAAATAAATAAACAGTCTTGTAGCCAATGTCAAGTTTCCTAGTGTACCTTCAGAGAAAGCAAAGGTCAGTGAAGTGACAGAAGGAAGTGGCATTTCAATAGGATCTGTCTCCATTCTGGATTTTACATGAATTGTAAGTTGCCGTGTAGACACGAGATTGGTGCAAAGTGAGAATGGATGGAGGAAGCCAATGAATATTGTTTGGGTCTGGAATATCCCTGAAAGGCTCATGAATTGAAGGTTTAGACCCCAGCTGGTAGCACTACTGGGAGTGGGCGGGGCCTAGTGGGAGGAAGTAGCTCACTGGAGGTCATTCTTTATAGGGTTTATTTTGTCCCTGTTCCCTTTTCTCCCTCTCTTTGCTTCCTGGCCACCATGAGCTGAGCAGCCTTGCTCCACCACACCCGCTCCACCTTGATGTTCTGCCTCAACACAGGGCCAGAAACCATGGAGCCAATGACCATGGACTAAAACCTCTGGACCTATGAGCCAAAATAAATCTTTCCTCCTTTTCATTGATTTTCTCAGATATTTTGCCACCGTGATGAAAAGCTAACACACTGATCTTAGCCTAGCACCTGATCATTGAATTGTTAGATCATCCCCAAATATACCTGTGTGGTTTACCCTCCCTGATTTTTATAATCAAATGAAAAGAATTTCATTGGGGAACATAAAGGACGGCACTATGATTATTTTTCAGACTATGGATAATTCACTAATAATCTGGAAGGCAAGAGGATTTGTATAAATTATGATGGTTGTTAGAAGGTTTTTTTAAAAATATTAAATTAGCCAGGCATGGTGGCACATACCCATAATCCCAGTACTGGGGAGGCTGAGACAGGAGGATTGCAGGTTCAAGGCCAGTCTCAGCAGCTTAAAGAGACCCTGTTTCAAAATAGAAAATAAAAATGGTTGGGGATGTAGCTTGATGGCAGAATGCCCCTGGGTTAAATCCCCAGCACCCCCAAACATTTTTAAAGCATTAAATTGAACTAATTTTTAATAGGTGTGTACATATGTACTGCCAACCTGTTGGTTTGTGTGTTTATTTGTTTTTGTGGTACTGGGGATTGAACCCAGAAGTACTCTACCTCTGAGCTACACCCCCAGTCCTATTTTATTTTTTATTTTTAAAACGACATCCCACTAAGTTGCTGAGGGCCTTGCTGAGTTGCTGAGGCTGGCTGTGAGCCTGCGATCCTCCTGTCTTAGCCTCTCAAATACTGGGATTACAGGCATGTGTCACCGTGCCCAGCTACTAATTTTTTTTAAAGGTGTTCTGTGTGCTCATTTGTTTTTGTATATAAGGAAACTGAATATATCAATGTATAATGGCCAGATCATTCATATATGTATATATATATATATGTATATATATGTATATATATATGTATATATATATATATGTATATATATATGTATATATATATATATGTATATATATATATAAAATCACCCCCATAACCCACAGCCACTAGTTTAGGAAATCAACCCATTGTCTACATTAACCGGCTCAGGAAGCCAGCCTGCTGTCTACAAGCTCGGACACAATCTTTAGTAAACCGAAGAATTCAAACTAACAATCAGAGCAAAATATTCAGAATTTAACTCACAATTGAAATTTTTCCTAATTTATTTTTCTCCACTTTCAACTTATGACCAACTTATGACCAACCATAAAAAGAAATATTTGTGCTTCGAACCAAGTATATGGGATGCCCCACTAATAGTTTGACTACCTACAGCTTCTCTCTGTCAACAGCCCACATCAGGGCATACCTGAAACTTTCCCTCTTTTCTATGATAAGCTTCCCTACTCTTTTGCCTTGCTTGTGTCTCTGCCAAAATGCAAGTGATGGTAGCTTACTCCCTTGCCATAGCAAGCTCTGGATAAGCAGCCTTTGCTTCTTCTCATTCGGTTGGTCTTCATTTATTTCTGCAATACACTCTGTAGTCACCAGGAACCATAAAGAGCTAAATGTCTGTATTGTCCTGTTACTATAAGAAAATAACTGGGATAATTAACTTATAAAGAGAAAAGGGTTACTTAGCTCACAGTTTCACTCCAAGATCAGGCAGTCCCATGACTTCGGGACTTTGGTGGGAGTTCCAGATGGCAATGGCAAGGAGCGTGTGGAAAAGCAACCTTCTCATTTCCTCAGGAAGCAAAAAGAAAGAGGAAGTGACTATGGTTGAGGACACACCCCCAGTGATTGAAGGACCTCCCACTGGTCCCTATCTCCAAAAGATTCCACTGCCTTCCCATCACACCACCTTGAAGACCAAGCCTATAATGCAAAGACCTTTGGGGGACCCTTATCCAAGTCATAATAATGCCCATTTGCTACTTCTAGCTATGAAATCAGGGTCTGAGATATTGAACAGATGAGTTATTATGGTTTTGAGTCAGTAGGTATAGAAATGTATGTGCATGTGCTAGAGAAAGAGACAAACAGAGAGAAACAAACAGACAGAAAGAATGAGCAGGGTATTTAAGGAGAGAGAGATCGGTCATGTTCATTTATTCAAGTTGACCAACCACACTGTGTAAGGCAGCATTTAAGTCTTTTTTGATATATTGTGAATAAGTCAAAGATTCGTGTCCTAATGGAGCTTACATTGTAGATTAAAATGAACGATAAATAATGAGCATAACAAATACATAAATTATGTAGCATTTTATAAGATGGGAAATGCTATTTTTAAAAGCAAAGGCAAGGGACAAGGCAGCCAAGATTCTGGACAGAGAGTAAATTGAATGGGTGGTCAGGGGAGGCCACATTTTAAAATTGACAGTTGAGCAGAAACTTGAAGATCAAGTGATGAAGAACTAGATAAGTAGATACATCTGGGGGGAAAGTATTTTTTAGGCTGAGGAGAGCTAAGACAGGTTCCTAAAGATGGAAAGGTACCAGGTGTATTCACCTTATAGCAAAGTAGAGAATGTGGCTGAAGCTGAGTCAGTGAAGGGAAGAGAGCAGGAGATGAAGCGCAGAAGTAGTGGGGTGCACGTAGGGGAGAGAAAGAGAAAGATTTTAGGTCATCATAATGATGTTTGCTTTTGATCTGCATGAAATGAGGGGGTTGTTGCCAAGTTGGAGGCAGAAGAAGGACATGCCTTAAGTTTTAAACAGATCTTCTGCAGCTGCATTGAGAAGAGACTAGAGGGGGAAAGAGTGGCATTAGAGTTTTCTGTTTACATTTAAATATTAGTGTGTTCAGTAAAGTAGGTATTCACATGGTGGCTAAGAATGTAACTACACAATTCTGGAAACACCAATTCCAAAGGTATCAGGAACCTGGAATTCGTACAGTTTTGCATTCCTACTCCGCCCAACAAGAGATCAGGTCAAGCCAAGCTACCCCTTCTCTCTAAGCTAGACTATTATGGAAATTTTGCAAGCTTACAAAAGAAAACATGGCCTCAAAGAGACCTATATTAAAACAAAACTTTCCAATAATATTTCCTAATTTTAATGCCCAATTTACAGATCAAATGCCTATGTCGACTCTCCAATTTTCAATCTATTTTATAATTGTACCTAATATCAGCCCACCATAAATAATTAAGCACAATGCATCCTGTAAGGGTGAGAAACATTTGAGGAGATCGAAGCACACAGTTCTGATGTAACTGTGATATCTGATCATCTGTAACAGAGAAAGCTAGAAAAGTATTAGATTTAAATCTTAGCATCCATCTTGAGCTTGAAGAATCTGACCTCTCAGACCCTTTGCATGTGGCCTGTGTCAGAAAATCCCTGTAGTTACACATTAAAGTGATATTTAAAAGGAAGATGTCAGACAGGTAACAATAGAAATATAAACACACATGCGCAGGAAGGTGACTTGTGCCATAAAAACAGAAAATGTTTGGTTCAGGGAAATGTATTACCTGAAAATGCAATCCGCTTTCTAACTAATCTCATGTGAAGACAAATTTGAAATGGAGGAATGCGAAAAGTCTTAAATGTTGGCATCAATATGCTATCCTGCCTCTTCATATTTTCATTGAAAAGAAAAATGTACAAATCCAGAAAGAATGCATGTCCAGTTAACCTGGTTATGGCCCATTGGCAGGGCATTTCTTTCCAACCATAAATGTTTCCTGATGGTTTAGAGATATTCCAAGAATATAACCCATTCAGGTATTCAAATTAAAGAAATCAAGAGCCATCTTCGCTTACTACTGTTTCTGACACTGGTTTAGCAACTTACTTGCAGAGTACAAAATGGCATTTTTATGTCTAACCCTTTAGCAGAACTATAATTATTTACTTAAATTTCAAATGCATGTAAGTCTTAATGAGACAGCCTAAAAAAGGCTGAAGTAAGCATTATAAATAATCTTCTATCCATTAAACTCATGCAATAGATAGGTGACAAACCGTTAAAGAAAACTCCAAGGAATTAAAAATAGCCTGAATGAAATTATTGCTTAAAATAATTTAATTCTTAAACAAAGTGGGCAACTGTTATTTTCTTTGTCTCTTTATTTTAAGACCTTTATTGGAAATAGTATTAAGCACACAAACGGGGACTCTTAAAGCAATATTCAAAGAATCTAACATTATTTCTCATTATATAGCAGAGATTGGACCTATTCTTCCTTCTCTCTTACTGGCTGTTAGCCAGCTATGGCATACATCCCCAGAAGGAAGACCATATTTCTACACTTGTTTTGCAGTCAGGTGTGGACATGTACCCAAGTGGTGGCCAGTGGAATGTGAATGGAGCTGTTGGCATTAGTGGGAAGGAGCCTGTCTTTTCATGAATCCTTCTCCATGCTGGCCGGAACGCAGAGGTTTTGGCAATCCATTCTGGACCCGAAGTTAAGAGCAGCACTCAAGAATGGAAGAACGGTGAGACAGAAACCAAAGGGTGAGCCGCTGATGGCTTTGGGGAGCAGAGTTTTGATACCAACGGGGACTTTTAGGTAAGGGAGAAATAAATTCCAGTCTCTTAAGCCATTACTTTGGGTTTCTCTATCTTGTGGCAGAAATTCTATCACCTCGAACACATATTATGGACATACCTTGTGCAACTGAGAATAGAGATGTAAGAATCAGTAAGTGTGACATAGAAAGCCCATGGAATACAGCACTGGAGTGGCCGAGCTCACAGCCCACTTTGGGCACTTTCAATAGCCACTAATTTACAGCAAATTAGTTAACTTTTTTGGTTCTTATCTGTAAACTAGTTATAGTAAGAGTGGTTTTATGGGAATCAAAATGTCTTGTAAGTTGAATCAACCTATAGGAATTTTTACTTTTATAGTTTTTGTGCCTTTCTTTAAAATATAAACAAATAGCTAAGTTGAAGCATAAATTCTCTTTATTTGCATTGTGTTCCAAAAGTATAGCATATACCTTTTTTTGTGTATGGTACCCAGGGGCATTCAACCTCTGAGCTACATTCCCACCCATCACCCCCATTTTTAAAATTTGAAACAGGGTCTCACTAAGTTGCTGAGGCTGGCTGCGAATCTGATCCTCCTGTCTCAGCCTCCCAAGTACTGGGATTATAGGCATGTGCCACCATGTCCAGCTAAAGATATATCTTTCTGAAATTGTTTTTGTTGGTATTTATTTATTTATTTATTTATTTATTGGTAAAACAGAGGTGATAAAGATAAGAATAATAGCACGATTTTTCTTTTTAGTGTTTCGCCAACAGATAACTGGAAACACTGGTATACACTCAGAGCCTTTTAGAGCACGAATGAAAGACAGAAGAGAAAACTTGAGTCTGCTAAGTTCTGAGTGAGAGAGATTTTTTTTGTATTGTCTCACTTGGCGTTTTAGCCACATACTTGCCATTGCTGACCCATACATTTCCTTTTTTGTATGTATGACATTTCTGGAGAGTATCAGATCAATATTCATTTCACCAAGAATACAGAATATAATTAAAATCAAGGCAGCACCCCTTAGTCCCTAGGATCCTTAATGGGAGTTCCTCATTGTGAGTGTGTGTCTCGTGGAGCAAAGTCTCACTGTGTCCAGAGTTCAGTACTTGCCACTGCATGGTTCTTTCATACACATGGGCTTATGCTATTATTGCGATAGAAACTACATAATAAATTGTGTGCTTCTGTTTAGGGAAACATCTACTTGGAGCTTTTTTCTATTATTTGAAACAAGCACAGCATCAGAAGGTCTTGTCCTTACTGGATGAGAAAGAGAATTGAAATCAGAGTCAGAGCCCAAATAACCCTGGTTAATACCTCTCCTTCTGGGTACCCAGCCCGTTTGCCCCAGTATGTGTGTATACTCTTATGTGCATGTTTGTGCAAACATTTTTCTGCATGAGTATACATGTGCTTAATGACATGTAACAAAATCACTATAGGCTATGAGCATTAATAAATATATTTTTATCTAACATCATTTCTTTCCCTTATACATATATGGTCCTTCTTAATGGATTCTAATAATTGACTTTAGGTTCAGTAAAAAGTATAATTGACCAGGCTAGACCATAAATACAAAGAGTCTCTAAATAGTTCCTGCATATTCTATGAAAATGGAAGTAAATAATGATATGATAATACAGAAATAATCTCTGGTTAGGTTTGGAATCCATTTTCTTTGCTTAATGTTCAAGTGAACGTTTTCCCAAAGACTAAGATATCGCAATACTTTATCTTAAACTTATTAACAAAAAAGAACTATGAACCTCTAACTGAGAGGAAGCTCAGGATTCATCTTACTTTATCTTTAGTGGGGCCAGAGTGCCACTGTCATGCTGGGACATGAATGGACCAGGCTCCCTGGTGGTACAAAATATCTCGTTGTGAGGAGGAATGGGCTCATAGAGCAGTCATGGTGCTCGTCATTCTGGGTTCATGTGACAGACAGGGACACAGGCATGGGTGAGGAATGGGACATCAAGCAGGCAAAGAATAGGTGACAGTCACGTGGCCTCTACCCCTTTACATAGATCATTTATTTAGAATTCTTGGGTTGGTCAACAAAGAAATCATCCTAAAAGGAATTTACCTGCTGATCCAAGCAAACAAACTAGAAAAGTATACTTGGATCAAGATGTAAAGGGTGTACCCGTGATAATTCTTTGTAAAGATATTTAAATATCTATATGTTTATAATACACATAAACTATCCCTCTGTAAACTTGCTACATTTGGAGTTCCTACCTTTGCAAGTTGGGTGACTGGGTGTCAATAAAGCTAATTAAACATTTCCATAAGCCACAGAACTAAAAGGGACTTGGAAAAATCATCTGCTGGCATTTAAGCATCTACTGTGCAAAGTGGAAAGCAAGATTTGCATCCAACAATGCCACCTGGTTAATCCAGCAGCTTTTATAACCTGGCAAATTGTTCTTGTGCAAGAGTACATTTTTATGAAATTAGGTAGACATTGTCGATGTTATAATCAACCTTTTTCCTGATCTCCCTTGCAATGGAGTAGCTCCACAGTAACAGATGTTTCCCTCCTTACTGCTGAGGTTAAATTGCATGTGTCTTGACAAAGGCAGGCAGCACTTGGCTTTGGAACATTAAGTCTTCCATCAGGTTCAGTCATTGGCTTAAATAGGGCTGTTTCTTCCAATCTCAACAACATGGTATCCAAACGCTATTTCTCCATTAGTCACCTGGTTCCACGCTCCAAACTGCAATTCAGACTTGGAAACAAGTGTGTATCCATGACCTTTAAGGTCTAGCATGGTCTGGTGGAAAGCGTATTGGAAGAGTGGCAGTCTCACCAGCTTGCTAGGTGACCTTTGACAAATTACTTGACCCCCATGTGCTTCATTTTTCTTACACAGGGAACACGGGGGCAATAATATATAACATCCTGCCCTATCTTCCAGAGTTTCATAAAGCTTAAATGAAATAACTGTTTACATTCTGTTCTGACATGTCGGTGCTGGATAGGGCCTCCCTTTCTCTGCCGGTAGAAATATGTCACCAAATTTATAATGAAAAATGTTGAAAAGGGGGTTGGTAGAAATATAATTCATTCCATATTTACTATCTAGCACAAATTTATTCCATTCACTGATGGTGTCTGGTATGTTTGAAATGGCAAAAGCACAACCTTCAGAATTCAGACCTGGATTGAAGCTCTGACTCAAATACTTACGATCTCTGCCTCGTATCTAGATCCACTGATGCTCTTCCACCTTGTACTTAGTCCAGTCCAATATGAGGCATTATAACAGCCAGAGGCAAATTCTTCCTCTGCAAGTCCAGTAACTAATGACATCTGCTGTACTCTCACACTCTTCAGTTTGTCTACCTTTGTGTGAGCGGGGTCCAGAATACCAGATCACCAGTTAGGAAAGATGGTGTGTGTGCCTCAAGTCACAGTTCCACCAATGCCAAGCCCCTCTTGGATGGAGGACAGTTCAGGTCTGGAATGCAAAATCCAACCCTAGCACAGTTTCTTGCACCAGGTAGACGATCAACACGTATGAACGATAATGTGACTCTCTACTCTGCTTTTGTTTCTCTGCCCTCTTCCCTAAAACTGACTTCACATCTTCACAAATTAAGGTCTGAGTTCCTACAACCACCGATCCATCTGACAATTATTTCTGAATTTCCTAAAGTTGTGCTTCAAATTCCAAATGGAAATATTTGGATCTGATCACTTATAGAATCCTAACTTGGACTTTCAGATCATCTGGACACCAATGGCCTGACCAGGAGATGCTCTGAAGTAAAATCTTAAAGCAGAAATGACTCTTCTCAGCCGGGCGTGGTGGCACACGCTTGTAATCCCAGTACTTTGGGAGGCGGAGACCGGAGGATCCGGGTTCGCGGCCAGCCTCAGCTCTCTCGCTCTCTCTCTCCCTGTCTCTCTCTCTCTCTCTCTCTCTCTCT